>SJJU01004235.1:0-17904 GCA_012932125.1 Conopomorpha cramerella | reverse complement strand
GTATTTCTTCCAATACACGAGGTACAAAGGCGACTTCCTATGGCAAAACAAATGTTTGCCGGGACAGCTAGTATTTTATATATTTATACTTGGTGTTTGGGACTGATCAATAAATCAGGCAATCTATGAAGGGTTCAAAGGTTTTGAAAAGTATTATGAAATAAAAACACATAATTCTCCATTTTGCAAGTGACTGGTTAATTGTGGCTTTGATAATTAATATCATTAAAACTATTATCAATAATAACATTAGGTACATACAATGACACTTGACTTTAGAAGTAGTGCTTAGAAAAAAATTTAATTACAAGCTAAGTTTATATACTTTGCTCAGGTTATGTACCTTAGAGGGCAAATTAGCCAAAAATTGTTTCAATAAAGTATATTTTTTTCGAAACTTACTGAGTAACTATGTTCAAATGTTTTTCCTGTCTATCCAGACTATAGATAGTCTGGTAGTTTGTGAATTTAATGTTTAAGTTAATGGTGGAATCTCAAACAAACTTGCTTCTGTCCTGTTCTTATATGACAGAAGAACTACCTATGTACATACTGGTTACTGGCACTTTCATTTTGTATTTATCTACAGATGTTAAAAACAACAATTAATAATCACTCAGTGAGTTTCGAAAGAAAACATAATGAAATTAGCTAGCTACATTGAATCTAAAAATATATATTTTAAAAAGTTTATTTTTGTAAATGCTATCAAATATTCTAGTGCATTCAGATTCAATTATTTAGCCAGTCCCAAGAATCTTCGTCATTTTTCTTCTTTATAGTAATGTTTTTAATGTCTGGCGGTGGGCTTGATACACCTACCTTTGACAGGTCGCGTGTATCCATATTGTTGCGAGCTGCAACTGAGTCTTGCCAAGGTTGACTTTCTTCATTCCTACATAAAGGGAAACATAGATAAGTGTAAGTAGTAAACAGAAATTATTTTACTCACTATACTGACATTTTGAATGTAACTAGCAGAAGAGTTAAAATAAAACAATATCATAGAAGTATTTATAAAAATTTCAGCATTACCATTGAGAGTAAGGCTCCGAAGTTGAACTCTTCATGGCACCATAACCACCACTCTGATAATTCTGGCTGCTAGAATTGCTTGCACGACGCTGATCTGTACTACCACTTAGTGTACTCCAACCAGCACGATTATTTACCTGTGTATGTCATGAATTTCATATATATAATTCTGTTTGTTGCCAATCTCCTATGAGACATATCAATATGAACTGCTTGACCAATATTAATGAACTTTTTTATGTGTATTCTGTAGGTGTATAAGAATAGGTTGTAAAGTAATGGCATACAAAACTTGCATAGACAATTAGTAATTACATTATATACATTTCAAAAACAATAATAATGTTTCATGATGAGTGATTGTATTTAATGTTATTTACCTTTTCAGTAACCGTGGTAGCCATTTCAGAAACCTTTTGTGATGCAATACCACCATAGCGCACAGCATTTTCAGTAGCTGAGCGTGCTGCTTTGGAAACCGATGTGGCAAACAATGACCATCCCTGAGAATACGAAAATAATAAGGACTTATAATATAACTTTAGTTACTAACTACTACTTCATCATCAACAAGTTATTGCTATATTTATTTACATGTAAAAATAAGTTATACTGAATGTAGCTGACCCCAATGGTCTTAGAAACATTGTGTTGGGAGAAACAAGTAGTTTATTATATGCTAAAGTTAAATCATTTCACATTATAAATATATTTTTTTAATCCCTGCAGTTTCATCACCAAACTAAAAAAACTAGACATATGGGAATTAAAATCTCATTAAAAGTAAGGTATTAATAATGTCCAATTACCCTTATAGACTACCAGTCCCTATACATAATGGAACCATTGTGTATAACAATGACACTGGTTCATGCAAATAATGCCTTGTTTGGGGTTTCATACATTAGATTATCCATATTTAGGTGAAACCACTAAAACCACATTCCTATTTATTATGTCCACATTATTTGTATGTATGTTGAGACAATATTTCTTAGTATAATTTCCATACTTCTATTTTCGATGAAAGGAGAAAATAATAAAATATAATTACAATACTTTTTTGTGAAATATTTGTTTACTTACTGTTGCTAAAGAAGCCAAGGTATTATCAACCATTTCATTGCCGCTATGTATTGGAGACATTGGAGTAGACTGCGACTGTTTTGGTGTGTTACCAAATCCTTGGTAACGACTGCTACCATATTCATTACTGCAAAAGGATATATCATATAACATAATATCAGCAACAACCACAAATTTACAAAAGTCAACTCAATAAAGTACTTACTGATAGCTTATATTGTTTTCAGAACCACTCATGTGCAGAGTATTATCTCCCGAAGAATAGAAGTCTTTTGTCTGGGAAGAGCTTATCTGCTTTTCCATCATTTCTGGTTTATAATCACTTGGGCTCCATTGCCTTCCTTCGGCAAGTGCTGTTATCTGAGGGTCAGTACAAGGTACATAATGTAACAAATAATAATTATAGGCATGTTTTCAATCAAATAAATACATGTTCAAGGTACTTACCTTCTGCCTGTACATTGATGCAGCTTTTGTGTTGTACTTCTGTATAATACTCATCCCTGGTTTGTAATCTGGCTGACTTTCAAAGAACTCTTTAGCCTTTGCATTTCCACCAACCTTGAAATACATTGAATATTTTACATATAAAAGCACAGTAAAAATATGAAAACAATACATTCTTTAAAACATATTCAGTACATTACGTAGGTATAAAAAAAAATTATGAACAAAAAACTTCACAACAACCCTTTGATTAAGCTTTCAAATTAGTGGCCTGAGAAATGGGCCTAAGTTATATAAATTGTATAGGTATAGTCCAAAGTAGTTGCAAATGTTTGTAGAAATTGAGACTCACCATCATTTTTTCTAACTCAATATCTTTCCACTTATCCATTGTAACTGACCTAACAAAGGACAGATGAACACCAAGACTACGATGTGTTCCTGAGCATTCCAGACATATCCAGATGCCATAGGACACAGAGACCCATTGCGGATTTAAAGTACCACATTCAAAACATTTCTGAAACACAAAGAACCGTAATCAATCTTGTATGAAATATTAATTAGTAAAGTGACGCGAATAAGTAATCTAGATCTAAAATACTGTGTACTACTAATGGAAAATATAAAAATATCTCAATTTACAGTACTTACGTGGTTATCATCTGTATTTCGAATTGAATTTAATTTACGTTTAGTACGAGGAGAAGCCATTGCTTCAAATCTTTACTATTATAGTGCCTTTCACACTCTGAAAACGATATCAATCACTAGTATATTGTAAATTTGTAGTGTATACAAATTCGCAAACTTGAAGACACTGCCGAGTTGAGTTGTATGTGATGAAGGAATTTATGAAAATCGCCAACTTGAAGCCCAAATGCCAACTGGGAAGAAAAATATTCTTACTCAGACATTTCGATACTAATAGAGCAAGATAGGTGTAGGTGACCGTCTGTCCTGCATGTGTGTGTTAAACTATCTACGTAACAAATGCGTTCAAAAATAATAATTGTCCATGGTGTTCCAGATTCCAAAAGATGCGAATGAAGTCCCGTCGACTCAAGTATAGAAGACCTACAGAGGCGGTTCCTTCAGACTCTCAGTCTCAATCTCAAGAGAGAGAGTAGGCTGGCTGTTATATTACAGGTCTACTAAGACAGTGTGTAATATATTTTTTTAACCCAATCTTGTCTCTTTTATCTAGATCGCAGCGAAATTTGTTTACTTCGTTCAGAGACCGAGTGAACGAGTAAATTTCACAAGTGAATGAGTAAGTTGTTCGTCGGCGTTTGTGATTTTGTAGTTTGTGGTGATTTTTTGACGCGATCGCGGAATCGTGGAGTCGTGGAGTCGCGAATCATTTTCTATGTAAACCAGAAATCCTTGCAGTGTAGTCCGTTTTCATTATTGAGTATTTATTTGGGATTCTACGATAACTGTGTGAACTTTGAAGTGACCTAACATTGATTATTAACGTATCGTTGTGTGGTTTTGAAAATCGCGCACAATTGACACGTCTCAGCTCAAACACGCCGAACGGCATCCGGCTGAAATACCTAATTATTCACTAACGCGACCAGCCTGAAATGATATAGTATCCTTACAAATATAATGACTGAAGGAAATATGGCTCCAAATAGGATAGAAGCCGAATATATGGACATCACGACAAGAAATGCTTGGCCTCTTGTTTTTCAGGTAACATTTTTCTGCTATTAGCGTAGGTGTAATTCATATTTGTCTTCACTACAGGCATACTAAATGGATAAATTGTAATGTTTACAGAAAATAGGCCGGGAGTGTCAAGCATATCCTTACACTTGTATAGAAGCCAAGAAACCACAAAATAAACCACTAAACAGATACAGAGATGTAAATCCATTTGACCACAGTCGCATCATTCTCAACAGGGCCCAAAAGGACTATATAAATGCAAACCTAGTCAAGGTAAGAATATCGTAATGTAGGTACTTGAACAAGAAAACATCCAACACTATGCAAAAAGTTAAAATTGTTACTCCAAAAAAGCCATGAAAAACACTTGGTTATTAGATAAAGTTTAGTAAGTATACCATATAGTTTTTGTATTATGTGTGTCATTGGGAGTAATGTGGCAACTACTAACAGATACAGCAAAATGAATGCTCTAATTATGGTATTACCTGGGGAGTATTTCCATGTGTGTGAGTAGTTCCATGCTTTTCCTTTAGGATTAATGTGGTATGTGCCAAAAAAGAAAATCTTCGGCAAAATGTAGGAAGAGTGATTGAGCACAAGAAAAATCTATGGTAATGCATTACCATAGATTTTTCTTCTGAAGAGTAGAAAGAGAAGTATCATTAACAATATGCAACAATGTTGGTGCACATTGTTAATGATACTACTGGTGTATTGTACATTGAATTTGTCAATTACAGATTTGGTATCAATACCAATATTAAAAATATTTTTTTGAGAAAATATTTCTGTTCTAGATGGAAAAAGCCAACAGGAAATATATTCTTACCCAAGGTCCGTTGATGTTTACTGCTGGTCATTTTTGGCTTATGGTATGGGAGCAAAGGAGTCGTGCAATTTTGATGCTAAACAAAATATTAGAAAAAAATGAGATTAAATGTCACTGGTATTGGCCTGAGGGCATAGGTGCAGAACACAAAGTGACTTATCCTGATGTCAAGTTAAGTGTAGAACAAATAAGTTCTGGAGATTTCACTTACTATACCACTAGAGTATTCCGGTAAGTTAAACATTTAATAAATATTTTTTTGATACTTTTTTGCATCAGATGTTTTCATGACTTCTTTGTCCTAGGCTAACTGATCTTGAGAGTGAAGAAAGTCGGGAGGTAATTCAGTTCCATTATACAACCTGGCCTGATTTCGGAGTTCCCACATCTCCTATTGCCTTCCTTAACTTTTTAAAGAAAGTTCGTTCTGAGGGTGTTTTGGAGCCTGATGTTGGGCCTGCCATAGTACACTGCAGTGCTGGAATAGGCCGTTCTGGGACATTCTGTCTTGTTGATTCTTGCCTGGTTGTGGTGAGTGTTACTTTTTAATATTATATCACCCTAAAGTTTTGATTTCAACTTACATACTTACTTAACATAAGTGTGAATTTTCAGATTGAAAAAGAAGGTATAGACAGTGTTAACATTCAAGAGATTCTTCTTGAAATGCGACGTCATCGCATGGGCCTTATTCAAACTCCTGACCAGCTACGATTTTCTTACCAAGCTATAATTGAGGGAGCAAAGAGACTGGACCCGAATTTTGTAAGTGTATTTTTCATATTGCAGTTATATTTTGTGTTCCTTTAAATATGTACATGTAAGACTATTAAGCATTTCTTAGGTGGAACAGGCAATGGAGGAGAGTATTTATTCAAGTGTGGCGGAAGACGAAGAGGCGCCGCCGCCGCCCCCGCCGCCCCGTGGGGAGAGCCTTACGACAGGAGCACCAGCACGTCCTTTGCCAGCTATACCATCAAGTGCTTCTATGGGTAAATATATCTTACTGTTTCAATTATCTACTGTACCTTTTTCCAATAACCATAGTAAAGTGACCCTACCTATGAGCAAATTCAAATTTAAATATATATTATGTGTTATATAGAAAGCAGTGGCGAAGCTACCTATCCTCCTGTATACCTATTTGTCTTCTTGTCTCTTATTAAAAGGTCTAAGTGGAATAACAAAAGTTTGTTGTTTGGTTTACTTACTTTGCATGGGCATTTGCAAGCGAGCAAGTGCCTCTGCCTAACCCGCTTTGGGATTAAAAGGCGTGAAGTGTATTTATTTATTTTTTTAATTATATATGGTATGTCGGTCAAGTTTTGATTTTTATCTAGATTTTACTAGGAAATCTCCCAATGTATGCGATGTTCAGCATTGTTGTATTGTTTGCGGCAGGCAACCTGCAGAGCCCGGGCAGCGCATCGTCCAGCTCGGACGAGTGTCCGCCCACCCCGCCGGCGCGCCACTCGCCGCCCGCGCGACATTCGCCTCCGCTCGCCTCCTCCGCCGAGGACGAACAGGATGAACCGACACTCGATGGGTATGCTTACTGATTATAACAAGTAGTGTTATTGCCAATCATCGTCACGATTTTTTTTACTTAATGTATCTTCATATTGAGTCTCAGCGTTTGATTGGTTTTGTTCATCATCAGCCCATACTTGTCCACTGGTTTTGTTCGGTGTTCGATCATTACACCTTTATTCTAATTACCGAAGTAGAAAATTTTTTATTCAGATTTTAACTATCATAGCAAAGCATTAGAATTTGGTCACTATAAAATAGGGTCCATTTTTATTTCAATTGACGACCGGAAAGGTGAACTGTATAGCTGTTATAAGAGTATGTGTGATGCAGGTGCGCAGAAGGCGAAGTAGGCGCAGGTGCCGCGGCGGTGTCGGCTGGGGCCGGAGACAGCGAGCTGCGACAGCGCAAGCGGCGCGAGCTGGCCGAGCGCGTCAACGCCATCCGCAAGCGCACGCGCGACGCCGAGCGGTGGCACAACCTCAAGAGGTCTCTCTACAAACCACTCACACTCACATTCGGTGTGCTCATCGCAGGCATTCTCATCTACACTTACGTCAAACACTAACGTAAACTAGCAAGTTCTGCTATCACAATTCTGACCTCTATCCCAGACTGAATGCTAATGTATATGTACTGTACTGAATAGAGGTTTCATTAACAATTAGTAATTCATTCTTTATGTCTCAACGATGACTTAGTTTATACAGCATTTAGCAATATTTATATAAAATTGAAATCATGGTTAATAAATAAAATGATGCAAGGTTAATTTATTAACAAATGGTCCAAGGTCACAGCTCGTCCCGTATTGTTGGATTTAATTAAATTTGTTTTTGAGCGACGAAAAAACGGAGGAGGTACTCAATTCGACGCGTATTTTTTTTGTTATTTATGATCACGCATAACTTTTTAAAGAGTAATCCGATTTTGATATTTTTGTTAATAGAAAGGGTATAAATTTGGAAAAAATATTCCCACCCTAAGGGTAAGAAAACAGGGGATAATTTGTTGTTCACCAACAGATTTTAATGCGTTGTAGTATTGAGTTGTACGGTGAATGAATGAGCTTTAGACCTGTCAGTCTCAGGTGTAGACCTCTCAGTGACGTTTGTGAAATACATTATTAATTTCACGAAACATTTGATAGCTTTTGGCAATTAATAATTCTTCTATACCTACGGATTCCTATAAATTAATATTCATAAATATAATTTAATTTTGCCGTGATGGTAAAAAATATTTTATTGAATGTGGCTTTCTCTACAATAGACCCAACAAAGTATTGGTACCTATATTAGTTGAATTACTTCACAAACTTTCCTTCTGTCGTTTGCCCAAGACTATTCCCTTACAAATCACAAGTAGAAACTCTGGTACTTAGTGGTTCAACAGGCAAAATGCGCCTACGACAAAACGTAATTAACGGCATAAAGTAAGTAACATAATAATTGTTATATTGAGCACACAATATAACAACCCACGCGTCATAATGTACAATGGCTGTAACTAACCGAGTATGGACTTCAGATAATAAGTGAGGGTGCAAATACTTGTTCATCATCCACAAGCGACAATAAAAATCATTTAGATACCAAGATTGCAAAAAAAAAGTAAGCGAAAACTGACGCGCCACTGAGTGAAATTTTCAAGTTTGCTTCCAGGATGAAGAGGAATTCGACGATTCCTTCTGCAACATACCGACATTAACACATGGAACATAGATCGCTCCAAAGATCAGGAAGTCGTTATTACTTTATGTCGTAGGCACCTTTTTATTGTTGAACCAACAAGTACCGGGGCGCACGTAGGTATAGGTGTCGTAATACATCGTGAACAAATAAGATTATGATTTCTAAAAAAATATGTTCTGTATTTCCATTATTGTAGAGATTTACACAATTTTAGGGGCTATCAAATGATTAAAGGGAGAGGAATATAATTTTGTACATAAATAATTAAAAATAATTCATATCCGTTTCTTAAAACAATACATTGGTTCGTGAGTTTCATATCATTGAAGTTAGAAGTTTACATCTAATTTGAAATAAAAAACTTTGTGTTAATCCTCAAAATTTAATACCATTTTATTTCATACAATAGTAAAAGTTATCAACACTGTAATGTACCAGTGTCTGGTGGACTTGGACATTCTTAATTAACACCAATGCTGAATATAGAAATAGTTTCTACTGAAAAAATTGAAAACGAATGGTATATTTTCATTTTTCATTAATATGTTTCATACAATGATGTCTCAATAGCAATATTGTTGTTTTAAAGTATGTGCATGTACCACTATTCTTGAAAGGCTTCTTGAGGTACCAATTTTGCAACCATTGTAATTGTAGTACAGTCACCATGACTGAATTCGTGACATCTAATGTGACCGGAAACATTTACTATCGAGCCAAGTGATCTGTAGAGAGCTGGTCAACTGTAGGAAGTTTAAAATATACCTTATTAAGAAAATTTGTTTTTTAATTTAGATAATATGAATTACTGCTAAAATATAAAAAATCAAACAAGTTCACAGGACATCACGTAACTTAATAGCGGAAATTTCTGTTACGAACATGCATTGTAGAGGGATGGATCAGCTGGACAGGATTAGGTTGTTAATAAATATCTATACACATTTCAATAAAGTACGTTCGCCGCGGTACTGCTTAACGAGTATCCTGTAAAGGTGGTAATAATTATAATATAACTCTTAAAGAAACGACAATAGAAAAAAATATCGTGTCTATCTCGTAAGATTCTAAAAGGCTTATATTATGTCACCACTATGTTTTGTAGAATAGAGTGATTATTAAATGGTAGTTATTCATTTCGCAAAATGGCAATAACAAATTATATTATTAATTGGTTAGGACGATTTCTGATTTTTTTGTCCTCTCCGTTTAACATATGTCAATTTATATCTTTGTTCACTTGCGGCTTCTTATGATCCCATCTTAGTAATGTAGGATCATTATATATAGTAAAAATAATAGATGATCTATGTACTTTATCTTGCTTTTTAGATTTAATTGTTTCTTATAGTATTGGCATCACAAAAGACTTTAGAATAATCAAACGAAACATTTATATACATTCTAAATAGTATAGAATTTAAGGAAATGTAGTCATAATAATTTTAAACCCAGACAATAGCAGTTAATATTCTTCGCACTAGTTGAGAGGTTTAATTTTATTCTTATGGTGCTAGTTTGTGGCAAACTGAAAACGATAATAAAACGGCATGTTTATTTCATTTTAATAGAGTGCAATTACGATGGAAAGAATGAAAAGCTGTTATTTTTGTAATGATTGCATTTCTACATTTGCTAAACTTAAGTGAAATATTTTGTATAACTTGATGAGCTTAATCTCTATTTAAAATGAATTTTAGGTTTACTAATAGTCTTAAGATATTGTTACGTACGTGGGAGGAGGGGGTATAGGTAGGGAAGATATCGTGTAGGATACTTCATTTTGTACTACTCATTGTGTTATTCAGGACAATTCATTGTCAGTGTAAACCTTATGTTATATAGGAGCATACTAGTATACATTCTTCCACTGCAGTCACTTAACGCAATCACACTAACGATAGGTTTATGTATTAATCGCGAATGGCGAATAATTCACTCATTATTCACCATGCTATTGTCATGGCAACACGCATCTATCTGTATTTTTTTTATTCGGGGAATTGTCTATTGCTTCTTCTCATGTGCAATATTATTAGTTCCTCTACTATTTACCTTATTCTGTACCAGTGCCAATGGGACGCTATCTCTACATAATGCAGTTAGTAGTGGGTTGCTACCGTTGCCTTAGAGATAGATGCCGTGATGGAGTGCGGTAGAGATAGGATCTGGACTTTTCATGTTGTCATAATTGTTGAATGGGTCAGGTGTTTGGCTGTCCACGTAGTTTATGAAATGTCCATGGTATCGGTGGTAGAGACGATGGCGTGTCGAGTGCCCCAGATATTCACTCAGAACCCATCTATATCGTACGCAAAATCGAAGCTTCCATACCCGATCAGACTAAACACATTTCTTTTTATTTTTGCCGCGACTTATTTATTAAAAGACCGTCATATACTTGGTAAGGTATTGCGGGAAGAAACAGGTTTATGTGTTTAAAGATATCGACATTTTTGGGTCCTAAAATTATTCCTTAATACGCCGCAGTACCTACATATTACATTTTACACAAATATAATAATGTACATTGTTCAATAGGTTCAGTGTCGCAGGTTATTCGCAATGTTCACTATACTGATAGTAATCATCGCTTGGTCCTCGAAGTCGTCCGTCGCGTCGTTGACTGCGTAATAGCCCCACTAGATCGTCCCGCCGGCCGGACCCAAGGTCGGCAAGGGTGGAAATGTTGCATTGTGTGATCACTTGATACGTTCTCTATATGGTACACAACTATATATTTTCTACACAAGTCTGACCACATTCTTTTATACAACGGTAATGAAATAACTAAATGATATTTTTGGTACATGGTTAAAAAAAAGACACAATTGTTATCAACTGTGTAGCTACATGCCTATAAATATAAAAATTATACCTGTATATGTTTAAAAGTACTTAAAATCACGTGTTTTGTAGCTTAGTGGTAATCGAGTGACAGCAAATAACTCCTCCTCCATGTTGTTTAGACCATTACATATATTTCATTTTTTATTGTAGGTGTCAAGAAAGTTTTGGAGTCCACCATTCTCTAACCATACTCACTCTTTATTTAATATTGTGATATCTTTGGCGCACATATTCGGAAGCTATAATACTTTAACTATTTATATTTTCTGAAAATAATATGATCGTCTCTATACAACCGCGGGCGTAACAATATTATTAGGTACTCGGTTTCATCATTGAAAGTAAATCTGTATTTCCATCGACAATATCATATTTAAATGAGAAGGAAGAATTTTTGTTTACTATTTCGTTACCGAATCTTGTTAATTCTCGTCAATTGAATTTGAAAAATAGGTGCTAGGCTAAATCATTCTGCCAATATTTGTCTGACAAAGTTCACATTTGCAGCTGAAATAATTGAGGAATGTGACTGCAAAAAAAGTTGATAGATATTTATTATTTCAGGTTAAAAACGGAGGAAATCCCTCAAACTGAACCACGCGAAGACTGAGGAGTTTAGGTAAAATAATTTAGCGACAATTAGAATAATGTTAAAAATAATACAAAAAAACGTTACATATCTGAGTGATTTGCGAATACCTATTAAACAAATCCTTTGTACCTTTACCATTTTTGTAAAATACATGAATAAGTTGAGTGATGTGTGCGCTAGCGTTTTCAACAGCACTTCCACAAAATATTGTTGAGTGCAGCGTTACATCTCCGAGATACTGCACTACTGCTTCTTGTGGCCGGACAGAAAGGGGCTTGCTTGCAATAACACCGTATATCCACTATAATGTGTACATTACTTTATGTCCAACTGAAACTTAACGCTTAACTATTACTCGTTAAAATATATGGATACTTTTCTTTGTTACCTGTAGCTACATTATGACATTTTCCTACTATATACCATAAGCACGACTTGGTTCAAGGCGCCGATTGTCAGCAGAGATGTTTTTCGCGGACAGCAGCGATATTATAGGCAGTGTTGATTTAAGAAACAGAAAATCTAATTGTATGATTATGTGTCTATACAAAATAATTCCGACATCACTATCTTGGTTATTTTTTTCTTATTTTTTAGTTCTATGTTATTACGTAGTTATGTTTCATGATTGCACTTTGCTTTATGTGGCGACGATATAACAAACACGCCACGGTATTTCGAGGGTAATCGGGTCTCCAGAGTGAATAGGATCAATGTTTCTTTTTTTTTAATTTTGCGAGCGCGGGGAATTTGTTTTAAGTGGTATTTACTTTTTTTTTTCAGTAAAATTTGCAATGTATATTCTGTCAGTATTTTTCCGATGAAAGAACTTTAGTTATTACTAGTATTCTCCCCGATACCCCCCGGTTTATTCGAAACGTTTGATTCATGTAAATAACATAAGGAAAAATTCATCGCTATCGATATGTCACTATTTTTTACACGGCTATTATTGAAAATTCTAATAAAGGCAGATTAAGCTATTAAAGCATGCCTTGTAATTAATTTAACTGTCCTTATGAGAAGTATCGTAAGGAATAGGTAGTTACCGGATCTTGCTATTTTAGCAATATAATAATGGAAAAGTACTTCGCCTCCCCGTTGGTTGCGTCGACCCGTTCCTGTTCGTACTTCTCTCAGATTGCGACATCCGTCCGCTTCGTGCCACAAACACACACACAACAATTTATACACAATAACTTTATACAACGCGGCATCTCTTTACTAAAGGTCCTTCAGTGCCGGTCGTACTTTTTATATACGTTTATATGCAGTCGTCTGTTTTTATAGGAATAAACATTTGTGAACACCAACATAGACATAGGACACGTACTTTTACACCATTGCTCGATAAACAGCACGACGCATGAGATAATTTTCTAGTAAAAATTTTGGACTTTTTAACGCTCTAATTGTATATTTCGAAGACTTTTTTCGTCTCATGGCTCGTGCTGTGACGGGCTTTCTGGATAATTATCTCGTATGTAATACTAACACGGTCTTTTATCACATTGTATACAATTTAGTTCATAATTTGTACACACAGTTAGGCATACATAAAAAAATCTGGTAGCTTAATGTAGTGTTTTTAATTGTGCAGTGGTGAGCATATTAAAAACAATTTCTATTTAATAAAAATACTATCGAAACATTTATGTTAGGTATATTATTAGAAATAGAGCTATTAGAATACAAATCGGGTTATTTAATCGTACCTACCCAAATAGTTGTGTACTTTCTAGTTACGGTTAAAAATCCTACCTGTATAATGTGACACGATCTCCTTGTATGAAGCTTCTAATATGGTATGGATGGAATGGTTTAAATGATAGGCTCACGAGCGTGGTCGGACCATTGTGTCTGTCGTCTTTTTCCTGTCAAACGTGCACAAGGCGCAATTTGCCCTCGGTTTGAATAAACGTTTGGTGAGCCATGAAAAGCTTCTCACTATTGGCCGTACCTATGATGATAGTAAATAATAGTGATGTTTAGACAATAGTATCGTGAAAGATCTCCACAATAGAGGCATCATTTTATTTTTTAAATGTAATAACAGTCACCGTAAACATTATCTACAATGTAGAATAGTTGTATTGGTATAGTTATGGCTTCGTTGTATTATGTTACTTGCATGTAAGTCAGGGTGTTTGCCATTAGTCTGATCAGTTCTACGATAAATCTCATACATACCTATATGAAAATGCCATTTCATTGATCCGATCTGTCTAACGGGATACACCCAGTGACTTTAGCGCACATTATGACTGACTACCGATTTTCCATATAACATTTTGTAACGAGCAAAAATATAACCTATACATAATATAGATAATTTTATGTTGACGTCTATTATAGTAACAAAATTATTGATGCCGTTTCGCGCCTCCTTGTTTCTAAAGCAGTCGATGAAGTTTTAGGCACAATGTCGTCGCGATATTGCGGACATCCATACGATTTTCATATGTATCGAGAATTCAAGAATGTACAACATGAGCAATAACCTAGCTAACTCAATCTATTTTTACAGTATTATAAGTCCAACCAATTCGTTGTATAATCGAATTGAATTTGTGTATAATATTAACTGTACCTATATCTACATACATAATATAATTAACGAAATCAGTAAACACCAAACTTTGTGATGATCTAAGCGACTACTTGTGTGCACTTAACTTTCCACTTGAATTAAAACAGGTATTGGTATTATCTAGTTTGTTGACGTGTTTATATTTTGAAGAACACTACCACCTACTGTATTTTTTAAGTTAATGCACTATTTATAATTATTAGTATTATTGTAATTATACAGATGTAATCCATTTCACGAAATACATAATAAATTGTTATGATGAGACTTGCGTTTTATTACACAGTCCTAGAGTCTAATATTATTTCTATTAGGTAGGTATGAAAGTTACTGGAATACCCTATTTTAATTAAAAAATTAAAAGCCTAAAATTACCGATCTAAAAAACTCATCCATTTTTGTACAGTCGCCATCAGATATATGGTAGCTGTGAAGGTAGTCAAATATATCGGAGCAACATTAGATTTCACTATATTAGTTATATAATTCGTCAAAAATTTAGGAACAGCGACTTTTGAATAAATTCGTGACATACAATTAGGTAAAAATATCGTAACCAACTGAAAGGTCAGGATAGCTGGACCATGTTGCATTTCTCAGTGATTCCTTATACGAAAAGTTAGTACCAGCATGGTACTAGTTGGTACCTATCGTAGAATAGTTGGTACCTACGTAAAAAGAGAATAAATAGCCTTTACAAGTGGCCCGCCATTCTGACGTCAGGATGGCTGGACCATGGTGGAGTTAGCCAAGTTACGGCAACTTTGGGGGGGAAAATAGGTGTGAATCAGTTAGCGTATAGTTGGTACCTTCGCAAAATATAAATTTTATCCCTCTAGCCCCATTGACACTAAAGTTATAGCCATTTTAGTAAAAAATGTTCTTAGCAACCATTTTTGAAATATTCAGTTAAGTACAAAGCATTTACGAGGTTTCTTTACATAAACCGATAGTTCCTACATAGGAGTAGTTAGTACCTATCGTCAAAACACCAAACTTACGTATAATTAGAATAAATAGCATTTATTTATTCTGACGTCAAGATGGCTGGACCATGTTGGAGTTAGCCAAGTCCGATATAATAGCCCATGTCTCTAGTGTAACTGATATATTGAAATATAATGTTGCTCCGATATATTTGACTAGGTACCTTCACAGGTAGGTATGTACCAAATATCTGATGGCGATTGTACCTACCTACAATTCTGTACCTACTAGAAATCGAAAAAATACTTGTCTTGATTTAGGTCTTGTCTTAATCAGGACATATTACCTCTACACCGAATAGAAATAAGAAAATCCTGGTGTAGGTACATCACCTGCATATTAATTCTTCGATATAGGAAATTGTGACTCGAACCTTGTTTTATGTATTGTTTATACCTAGTATTCCCACGTCGCTAGACAAGGGAAGATATAAATCCCTGCTTCTTCGTGCTCCTACTGGTGGGGGCATGATGCCACACATGTTCTGACTGATGCTCCTGCTGTAGGTACATAAAAAAAACAATGCTGCTCCTACTGCGTCAAAAATATCAGTACAAAGTGCACCTCGGTTATTCCGTTCCCGTCGGGAATTACGGTCAATGAGCTAGTGCGATATATAGGTAGGTACACGCTTTATTGTACAATTTCATTAAAATCCGTTCAGTTAGATGTTTTTCCGTGAAAGAGTAACAAATCCATCCAAATAAAGGTTCGCATTTATAATAGTAGGTAGATATAAAAAACAGGTACAAGTCCAGTACCTACCACTCATTGCCTACCTGCCCGCGAAAAGGCAAAAACAAGTAGAATGTGCTACTAACCATTCCGCTACCACCGTTGACGTTTTCTTGACTCTATACAGACCATCTTTGTCACCTGTTATGTTGCCAACTACCCAATATCTAAAACATTGACGACTCCGTTGCAGACACTTGGCGTCGGATCTTCGTCGCGGTAGGTTAGTAGCTACTACTAAAAATACTCAAGTATTACTTAGGGGCATTATTTTTTAACAAAATCAATGACTCGCCATTCCAATGTTTATTGAACACAAGCTGTCCCCTGCAAACATTTGTTTTGCCATAGGAAGTCGCAGTTTGCACCTCGTGTATTGGAAGAAATACAACTTTTAAACCTTCCCTGGATGGAAGTCCAGTGTACCTAATTCAAGACTTTAATTAGCCAAATCGGTCCAGCCGCTTTCGAGTTTTAGCGAGACTAACGAACATCAATTGTTTTTCATATAATAGAGATAACAAATAATGCATTAACCTCGACCAAATTTGATTACCATAAAAACGGTTCTAGTAAGTTAATATTAAAAGATAGACATATACTGCCGCGGACATTTTTTTAGATCCTTTCAAGAGGAATAATTCTTTCATACGTATATCTGCTATCTTGAACTGTTTTCGCAGCGCACGCAACGGAAGCCCTCAAGTATGAACAAATTTTCCCGTTTTGTCACATTTTCCATTATTTCGTCGCTCCTAATAGTTGCAGCGTGATGTTATATAGCCTAAAGCCTTCCTCGATAAATTATAGTCTATTCAGCAAAACATATTTTTTCAAATCGAACCAGTAGTTCCTGAGATTAGCGCGTTCAAACAAACAAACTCTTCAGCTTTATAATATTAGTATAGATTATAAAAAGCACTTGGATGTATCGTACCTAAAACGAACAAATAAAAAAATATTTCTTTAGTAAATAAATGTATCATATATTTTAAATACATACTGCATAACATCGTAATACGACTTAATTTCACATGAATTTACTTTTCCTTTGAGGAATCACGGCACTTTGTCTGCTACACTAAAGGATTTTAACTTTCCTTTCTTTATTTGTACTACTACAGTATTTCAAAATATTACGTCTTAAACTACTGTACAGTAAAAAAATATAATTCTGAATGTCAAATAAAGAATAACCATAAGCCTCACTCCACAGTATAATACTATGTATGTACATATCTAGGTAGAGCAAGTAGGTAAGTATGGCAAAATTATTTTTTTCTTACATTATATCAGTAATATTTTCTTGTAACATAGGTTAGCTAGAAAAATAAAAACAGTGGACAAAGCCTTGCCTTGTGCGATAGATTAAAAAAAAACAGTACAATATCTTTACCATACTTACCTACTCTAATAATCTACGAGCGCTAGTTCTGTACATACACGAATAAAGTTTTGAATACAAAAATATGTAGTTATAATTGTCTAGGTTCTATATAATCTTTTATCTACAGAGATTTTTCGATAAGTAGTAGACCTATTAATTTATTACGGTTACATATTTTTGACAAGCAGGTCCATTCTTATGTAATGTGTAAATACATAAACTACCAAAAAGGTCAATTTAAGTTTTTTTATGATTTGGAATTTTGAAGAGCCCACTGTGATGAGACAAGTAATGACAATTTTTTTATTTTTAAAATACACTTCACTTTTTCCATACCATCTTTCACACCTGGATATCCGTGACATCCTGTGTTTTTTTTTTTTACACAATTGATTAAACTGCGTGTAAAATGACCCCGACCAATGAATGGTCTTAGAAACGTTGTTGGGCTCATTGTCGCCA
>SJJU01004232.1:0-20778 GCA_012932125.1 Conopomorpha cramerella | reverse complement strand
TTAGCATCAGGTAGGATGTTCATCAAACACTTGTTCACTGTGTTTTGTTTAAAAAAATCACACACAATCAAGAGCTACCTTCATCACCAAAATTGGGGGGGGGGGGGAGGATTTGTTGCCGAGGGGGAAATCCTCATGGACACCCCACCGCTATAGGGACGGCAAGGGGGTAGTGTCAGACTTCTACTGACTAAAAGTCCCCCGATAGCCTTCATTTATCGCTGGTGCTGGGTGGGTCCTGGGCTCCCAGAGGGAATTCTTCAGGGCCCACCCAACGTCACAGCCTCCCTAGCACTGCGGTCCAAAAAAGAAGTGACAAGACATATAACGGGCTGCGATTTGTTGAAACAAGCTGAGTCGCACGAAGCGTGACAGAACAGCCAATCAGAGTGCGTTTTTGTTCTAAGTCGTGTCTTTCTTGACGCGCGTTCTAAGCCATCAGGCCACCACAGAAAGCGTAAAGCGAGATGGTAATACAAGTAAAGGTAGGTAATGTATGTTTAGACATTTTATGAGTAAAACAATACCGTCATTTTCATAACGAAGTTAAAACGTTGACCAACTAGTTGATCTATATCAACATAGATTGGTTTATCCATATTTGGCGAACATTTGACCAGACCTTAACTAACAGTTCACTAGGGCTTGTCTAACTTCATGAATACGAAGGTTAACGAATACAAAGTAACTTAAACGATAGTAAAAAAAAGAATACAAAATAAACGATAGCAAAGTAACAATGCTAAGGGGGGCCTGGAAGGGAATTAATTTAAATCATATTAATTTAATTCATGAATTTGACTGAATTTCAACATTATAATTTTTTTTAAATCGGCATCAGAAATACAGGAATTTCTCCATTTAGTAAAATAAGCTAACTAAAGGATTTAAGCTAGTTCCCCTCAAGTGCCTATTTATTCAGTTTTTCGGATCTCGAAAATGTCACCTCACACAATAATTTTACAGATTTTACCATTGTCCCTCTCAGGTGGACGAGCGTCTAACAACACCGAACGGCGTGAGCACCACGCACCGGTACCACCACGGGATACCACTGCAGTCCACCAACACGTCCCTCCAGTTCCCACTGACCCACCTCCAGCTGCAACCGAACGACACGGTGGCGGTCACGTGCATCTCAACAATACCGAGCTACGCCAGCCTCAGTGACGGTTTTGCTGATGTACAGAATAGTACTGTTGCAGGTATGCATACATTTATCATTCGTAGTGGCTCATTTAAATCGGTCAGTATGGTTTTAGGAACCATATGATCCTACTATTCTACTAATTGAAACGTTGTTTTGCTAATATCTAATATATAAAATTCTCGTGTCACAGTTTTCGTTGCCATACTCCTCCGAAACGGCTTTACCGATTTTTACCAAATTTTATATGCGTATTCAGTAGGTCTGAGAATCGGCTACTATCTATTTTTTATCCACCTGCCAGTTGTATTTCTCCCAATACACGGGGTACAAAGGCAACTTATTATGGCAAAACAAATGTTTGCCGGGGCAGCTAGTCTAATATATAAAATTCTCGTGTCACAGTTTTCGTTGCCATACTCCTCCGAAACGGCTTTACCGGTTTTCACCAAATTTTATATGCGTATTCAGTAGGTCTGAGAATCGGCTACTATCTATTTTTTATCCACCTGGCAGTTGTATTTCTCCCAATACACGGGGTACAAAGGCAACTTATTATGGCAAAACAAATGTTTGCCGGGACAGCTAGTCTAATATATAAAATTCCCGTGTCACAGTTTTCGTTGCCATACTCCTCCGAAACGGCTTTACCGATTTTCACCAAATTTTATATGCGTATTCAGTAGGTCTGAGAATCGGCTACTCTCTATTTTTTATCCACCTGCCAGTTGTATTTCTCCCAATACACAGGGTACAAAGGCGACTTATTATGGCAAAACGAATGTTTGCCGGGCCAGCTAGTCTAATATATAAAATTCTCGTGTCACAGTTTTCGTTGCCATACTCCTCCGAAACGGCTTGACCGATTTTTACCAAATTTTTTATGCGTATTCAGTAGGTCTGAGAATCGGCTACTATCTATTTTTTATCCACCTGCCAGTTGTATTTCTCCCAATACACGGGGGACAAAGGCAACTTATTATGGCAAAACAAATGTTTGCCGGGACAGCTAGTCTAATATATAAAATTCTCGTGTCACCGTTTTCGTTGCCATACTCCTCCGAAACGGCTTTACCGATTTTCACCAAATTTTATATGCGTATTCAGTAGGTCTGAGAATGGGCTACTATCTATTTTTCATGCATCTACCAGTTGTATTTCTCCAAATACACGGGGTACAAAGGCAACTTATTATGGCAAAACAAATGTTTGCCGGGACAGCTAGTATGTTATAAATTCCGGGATAAAAATTTGCCTTAATGTTATTCCAGTGTAAGGTGCCAAATATCAACAAAATCTGTCCAGACATTATGACGTAATTCGCGGACAATCAGATAGACAGACAGACAGACCTTTTTTTCCAAAAATATGAAATTCGGCTTCTATACATAACGGCAACTTGATAAAATCCACTGGGTTTCGCGTGAAAAGAATCAATGTACAGTTTTGGACCCCGAACAGTTTTATTATAGTATAGATTATTATGAATATAAAAATTATTTGTAATGCGTACCGTGTTAATATCTTCAATCATTTCATAATTTTCATTGGATTCATTTTTATTTCTTGTTCACAGTCACAATCTCCACTCTCCGTTTTATAAAATTCCAAGTATTTGATTTGTAGTTATAACTAATCCAAATGATGCCAAAAAAGCTTCCTTAAAAACCAAAGAAATTCAAATTTAGGTATTCGCGTACCTGTATAAACTTCAATTCAATTCATAATTTCTGTTCAGCGAAATTCCACCTTCTAGAGGCAGCCAGGTACCGTTACCGGAGCTAGTTAGACGGAGCCCCTCCTAAAAACGAACGGACCTCAACAAATTAGGTCGGTAAAAAGTCTCGTCTACGAAAATTAACTGCACTGGAATGTGAAATTTTCCTTTTTTTTTCAACATTTTCTCCCTCAACGATGCAGTCAGTCGTGGCATCTTTTTCGTTTTTTTTTGTTAAAAAAAATTGGACGCAAGGAGCGAAATCGTTACTTGCTACAAGGGAAGATTTATTGAAAATATTCTCGCTGCGACTTGCACTCCGGTGCCGACTTTTAGTCAGGAATGTTTTTCCCAATGCGTTCCACTACGGCCCGCCATTCCGACTGGCAAAGTGCATCCCACTTTGACCTACTTTGCGTCGCCACTTCAGACGAAATCTCTGTCGTTAGTTTTAATAAAGAAGCGGTCTTTGGGTAGCTCGTGATGGCCTCATAATAAAATGTTTAGTTAGCTTTGTGGCACATTGTCTTTGAGCAAGAATCCATTGCAAGCTGGAATTGCTGTATTATTGCGTTGAATAAGTAACTGCGTTCGTAGACGTAAATACTGCATTTAATTGGAACGCTTGCTGACGGCGGTAGTCCAGATATCCCCTTCACAGTTGAAATGATATTCCTCACTATTATAACTTTATTATTTCACAAGAAGGAGCCTGAAGCGGCAGAGCGTTTGAAAAGAAATTCCGCTTTACGAATATTTCATTAAAACTTACAGTTTTAACATTTTATTTTAAATTGCTTTATGAGTCGTCAAGAAAAGATGGTTATGATGGCACTAGTTAATTGAATGTGATGAAACATTTATGTGCCGTACAAAATATTACATTTATGATATTACATTACAAAATATTGTTATTTAATTCACATAAAATAATTTAATTTTTAGTTACACTTACATCACAATAATAATTGACATTTGTTCATCGAAAATTTTACATTAATGCTCAAACTAAACATTTCAGGACAAATTAAATATTCTGTACTGGAAGCGCTATTTTGGTTACGTTCCAAAATAAATCTTAAACTGATATTTTTTTTATGAAACACGCATGTAAATTATAACTGAATATTGTTCACCGGGTATATCAGCGCGAATATAATCAAAGATGAGCTCGAGCTTACCTTTGTTATTTTACTCGACGTTTCGACGTAGTTGCATACGTCGTGGTCACGAGTGAACTGGATTGCCGCGGCTATGACGTTCACTACTTTGATACGAATTCGCAACTACCCTCATCTGATGCTTACGCCATCTACTTTTACTACTGCATCCTTATACTTAGCTTTATGTTTTCCCTTTGTTGAAGCTATACCTACGTATTTTTTTTACAAATAATTATTTTGTTGCAGTGAAAGTAAGGAGTGCACCGATGCCCACGCAGATGCCGGTCAAGATCATCAGTCATCAACTGAACTCCGCCGGCGTCAGACGTGCCCTGAACATTTTGCTCTATGCCTTTTGCTTTGCACTTTTACTAAGGAATAGTACGAAGTAAAGGCTCATAATCGTCTGGTAATCCAAAGAAATTTGGTGTCTATGTGAAGTGTCTATATGTTTATTAGATTAAAACGCAAGCAGAGCTTGTAACAATGATTGTGACATAGAATTGATAAATTAAGATGAAAATAGGTAATTTGGACCTGTTTCGTCCCTTTATAAAACACCTTTGAATAATATATTTTGAAAACTATGAAATGCAAAATAGGACTTAATAATCCAGCATCTTGGAAAAAACATTATGAAAAGAAATGGCTAGAACTAAAATATGCTGTTAGTTGAGATTCTCATCTCAAAATACAAAACTTAAAATGAGCGCAGTACTAAAATTGATATTGATATCAACGGTACTTATAGGTTTTGCGCTCCATTGCATGATCAGTATGTATCATTTTGTTTACGTTCCGTTGCAATTCAGAAATGCAATATAAAATAAGGAAATAGTAGGGAGTTTTATTACCAAAAGAAACCGTAAATCAAGTAACGGTGCTCGACCACAGACACAGACTGGTACGCACGGCACGCAGCGGATCACCAGGTGAAATATTACCGAGATATCGCCATTGATCTTTTGCATAAGGATACGAGGAAAACCACTTGTAGAAAATAGAGATAAATTTGCTGAGGAGCGTCAAACAACGCCATAATATTGAAAATTATTTCTCCCTTATTTATTTTATGGCCTCGTAAACTATTGGATAGTAAAAATATATGGAGTAACTGACCTAAATATTGACTAGTCTTCAAAACTTTAAGGAAAACTTTATCTCTCTTACCCTAACACGATTAGAGCGAGACAAAGGCTACTTGAGAACCGCCAGACGTCTGTTCTTTAGTGGAATTGCAAAATACAGGTCCAGGTATCCTAATAATACTCCGAGTGTTCTAAATATGAACTAATGGCCGTATCTCGGAATATTTTCACAGGATAATATTCTTTTTTAAATCCTAAAATCTGACTAAAGTTATTGCGTGTCGTAATTGCCAGTAGCATGTGGCGTCAACCAGATTATTATAATCTGGTTTTAACCAGAAAGTGAGTGCTTTAAAAAATCTAGGTACATAAAAACGAAGCCTTAGAACCCCGAAATAGATCTCCCTATAAAATGTATCCACGTCGCTTAAATGCAAAATATAAGACTGAGTCCACTTAGTGATTTGAAGTTTTCGAAAAGAAACTTTGTAATAAGTTAGTTGTTTTAGCGACGACGTTTACTTCATTTTGAACATGCCCATTAACAAAAAGCAACAAGTGAAAGAATGTCAAGCAATAAACGCCGTTAATTGCACAGCGCAACAAGCTGTTGTTACAATTTTTTGTTTGGCTAATATTAAAATACAAACCTTGTGAATATAAAAATGAGAATCATGGATTGTCTACCACGTTCATACCATGGAAACTGGATTAAGTGAAAAACATTGTTGTAAAGAATTGTATTGAATATATACAAATAAATGTATTTATTAAAAGTTAATAAAATTATTAATGTAGAAAATCGCGAGTCGAAATAAATGTGACTCGATGTCTCAAATGATTATTGAATAAGTGAGTTTGAAAATATGTTTAAAAAATTGTTAATTTTAAGGAAATTCTAGAGCAATTCAGCTACCTAAACATATCAGAAAAAGTGGTGAATATCTTTGTCAATAAGTAAATGTTGTGAAACGATGTAAAGTCGATGTTTTGGCGTAATATGTCGGAAACGGTATACACTATAATGGATGTGGCGTGTCGTTGTCTATTCGTTGTTAATTTTAATGGCCTTGCTGTAAAAAAATATGTTATAATTGGTCACCCACAAATTTCTGCACACTCTTTCTTTAAGATACATTTAAAAACCTGGATAATCCCATCCTCCCAATACTGAGCCGCCTGTTAGAGCCAGGATCTACAGCATTATCTAGAATAGGCAATGAATGTACTAGATCCCGGTGGGGGCGTAGACTACATAGTAGAGATCAATGGGGAACTTTCTTTGACGTTTTTTTCAGATTTTCAGAAAACTGTCATTACTGTCAACTTTCAAAACAAAGTTTGACAGTAATGACAATTCAGTAACGTCAAAGTAAATTCCCCATTAGATTAATTGTTTTGAATAAACGGGTAATTCTCTTCTAAAATGATATCGATTTAGATTACTGAGATGTGGATGCAATTACCTAAGTAGATAAATAATACTTTAATAATAATAATAATCCTTTATTTCAGGCATCTAAGTATACCTGTATAAACAGATATCGGCCCATAATACAAATAAAATACCTACAATAAAAATATTTGAAAATAAATACTATACATAAAAACTTTAAACATATCCTTATAAACTATCCTTCTGCACATCTTGTGTTCGTTCCTTTATAACTCCTGAACTAACCTGAATCCGGCTAATATTATAAACAAGTTTGAATAGATAATTTTTTAATGAAACGCGCACAGACATTATAACTCAATATTGTTCACCGGGTAAACGTCGAGTAAAATAACAAAGGTAAGCTCGAGCTTGTCTTTGATTATATTCGCCCCTATACATATACCCGGTGAACAATATTGAGTTATAAGTTTGAATAGATGTTTGTTACTCTTTGACGAAAACATTATTGAACGGGTTTCAATCAAACTATACAATACTATTTCTTGTATCATATGAACCTTATATAAACCCATTTACGACGTATAACCGTGTTTCACATACTGTACTCTATTCCCCGGTGATAAAGAAAAAAATATAATATTTTTTAATTAATGAAAAATTGAAATTAAAATGAATTCGAAGCCATTTATTATTTACGATACTGTTGATATTCAGTGTGGAGTTGGAACTTTTACTTAACCTAATGAATACTTTTCTGTGAAAAAACACATTCATCCCTTCCGTAATTTAAAAAAATAAAATAAAAATGCTGTCGCTAACAGTATGTTAGAATGTCACATCTGGCGTCTGAATCTAGTAAGTAAATTTACAACACATTACATAAAATGTGTCGTTCAAGGCAATATGACCCAATGCAGGCCGTACTACGAATTTTACAGACTAGGAGGTTCGGCGTTTTAGACGGTATTACATGGAACTCTAGGCCTGTTTGGTAAAAGTGGCAAGGGCGAATTTTCCATGCCGTTTCTTCAAATATGGTATTATTAGGTCGGGATTCCATACAAGATATTATGGTACGGACAGAAGTAGGAACTATAAACTTGGTCGCGGCTTTACGCGTGAACGGCTGGACCGATTTCGCTAATCCTGTTTTACAGTAACTTTAACGTTATTTTCAGTAGTAGTAGTAGTAGTTTTGTCACTGGTTTTACGTATTGCGATAAAAAATAGTATATGATTATCATGGTAAGGGTCACGTACGTGGACGTTCATTGCATATCGCGGTGACATCTGGTGTCAGAGAACTAAATGAAAAAAGCCACTCCCAGTTCCGGAAAATAGACAAACATAATTGACGTTCTTTGTAATAAGTTTTTCTTTCGAACTTTACATGATATTTAGCGTGGAAATTGTTTTAAAATTGCATGAATATGAAAATGTTACTTGAAATGTGAGGTCCAATTATGACACCAAAATGGTCGTACTGCATTGAAGATTCACACTGATGCGTAACTGCACTAGCTACGTCCTGTAAAATTATCATAAATGCATAAAGCTCCCTGTCTACCGGGGTACCTCCAGGATCTCATTTGTTTCTATTACACCACATCATTATACCTCTACTTACCTATACAAATAATAAAGGAAATCAAGAATCGAGCGAAGGACAACTCGCGTTTCGTCCTAGGCGT
The DNA here is from genome assembly GCA_012932125.1 of Conopomorpha cramerella. Taxonomy (NCBI): domain Eukaryota; kingdom Metazoa; phylum Arthropoda; class Insecta; order Lepidoptera; family Gracillariidae; genus Conopomorpha; species Conopomorpha cramerella. The sequence goes on along the minus strand of SJJU01004232.1, from coordinate 12,573 downwards.
GAAAAGTTCGAAAAAACGCGGACAAATTGCGCACATCTTCTACATATTCGGCTAGGATGGAAATTTCCATTAGATCTAAATATAAAAAGAGACAAAATGATATTCATAATAAAATCACGAAGCCTCTCCTATGTTCAAATTTATTAATATTACAGAGAGATACGTATTACGCTTTCGGATTAAGCTACAGAGAATTACGGTTGCATTATTCCACAAAATTACCCTGTTCATGTCTTGTTAAGATTTTCCAAAGAAAGTTACTTACTCCTCGAAAGATTATAATTAATGTTGTATAAAAGAAAATTATTAATTAAGAGGTCGCTTTCACGGCGGCGGAGATTAATTAGGGGAAGTTTTCTTTTTTATTTTCCAAAGAGAAGATTTTGTGTGTTGGGTCGAAATTGTATGGAAAAAAGTCTTAAGGTTTAACCAATCACTTAATCAATTATACTGTACGTATAGCATAGAAACCGCGAGTTGGTCGAGAAAAGAGCCTCGAGAAATCGACAAAGTCTACGCACAGCGCCTGTTTATCGGTGGCATCCATAGTAAGCAGGAGGATCTGATGGTATTTTTGGTAAATGTAAACATGACATACGTAATATTGGCCACGGCACACTTATCAACTTTGAATGGGGTCATCGTGATGTGAGCGTGTGTGAGATGCTGCGTTGTAACAACAAAGAAGTTGAATAGAGCCTTCACTTATTCGGCTTAGGAGGTGTTATTAAATTAGTCTACATTCCAGAAGCTGAAATAGAACTGGCGCACAGTGCGCTCAAAATTAGCTCTCTAAGACAGACAGGATCACAATTATGTGTAAACTGTATTTTTAAATTGTATACTGACCTCCTTAACACAGGTTATTATATGTCAGGGTTCAATCTTTATTGTTGTTTTACTTGTGTAATTTCTTCTTTTTTAAATCCTTGTATTGTTATGAATAAATTATTATTATTATAATTTTACAAGTGTCATTTTTTTCCGTTGATTTAGGTTTTGTTTATTCATTTAAAGCTATAACTAAAGCGAAAAAAACAGATATGACCAGTAAATAATTTTATATTGATAAATTTGCAAAAAATATTTATACGGAGTTCATGTGCAATATGGCTATGGCTATTTCCGAAACAAGGAAGGGAAACCGTTAAATCATTTGAGTTTGTTAAAATACTCTTCGACAGCTGGCGTCTATTGAATAGTTACATACGTTTACCCTTAGGCCACAGATAATAATCATCAGCATCCATAAATATTATTACTATGGTTAAACTTGTCAAATGATAATCAAAAGGGAAGTTAGCATTCCACATCTCGGTAAATCACGGTTGTAAAACTGTATTTACACAGTTTGGCGCTAAGTCGTCACAATTTCCGTGTAGACACCCTAATGACATAGAAAAATATGTTTCTAGTTAAATAGTAAATATTAATTTATGAATGTAAGTAGTAAAATGGAAGTCTGCTTTGCACAAAAGCCTATATAACTCTAGATAAATGTAATTATCAACCTATTTTATTATTTTTTCCTACCTTTTAGGAGTAATCAATGTCATGTTAAAATAAAAAAAAATTGCATGTGGTTGTTTTGGTAGGAAAAAAAAAACTTTTAAAAAAAATAGAAAATAAAAATCGAGGTTATGTATTTTCCACTTATTGTAAAAAAAAATGCAGGCTATTAATGTCTTCCTTATTGCTATACACTCTTTTTATAATATTTACGAGTAATGTGAGTAGATGAAAATACTTGGAAAACGCATAGTTATAAATGTTGGGGTGGTTTTGTCACTGACATAATTGTGGTTTTAAAAAAAAATATATTTGTATTTTGTTAAAGTCTACCTTTAATATTGTGTGTATCACATAGTGAGTGCTTTTAAACCTTCGAAGCTTCGTAGTATGTCTATAATGTATGTAGATCAATGGATTCAGTTTCAAGTGGGCACAATTTCAACGGGACATAATTTCAAATAGAGACAAATACACAAAACGTACACGTTAAATATTGCGCTATTGCAGACAATAGTAGTTTGATTATGATTCCATTTCCATGATAGGATAGCACTGTCCGCTGTTTATTGAGCAACTTTGGCAGTTTGAGTGCAATAGCTACGATATCTGGTTATCATGATGTGTTTTTTGCACAGTGTGCTCCATCGTAGACATCGCTGCTTAACTCTTAATCAGACAAGGTTAGATCTTTTTTCGATGGATTTTGGACTCTATTGACGTTTGTTATTCTAATTAACGACTCCATCACAAAAACCCGGGTGATGTTTATCATAAACCTGCTTTGAGCTTTTAAGCACAATGTGAAATTATTGTTTAATGTTGAAATAGTTATGTGTGTGTCCTGTTGTAGTGTTACATACCTTTTGTGATTATTCTCTGATAACTCCTCTGGAATCTTTATATAATTCCAGTGAAGACATTCAATAAGGTTCAAAGTATGTGTTGGTCAAGTGGCAATATAGCCTTTGTTGGATTAAGGGTTAACATCAGACACGATGGTGGTCAATTATTCATAGAAAAAAAACCTACTATATCTCGATACGAAATCACCCTTTTAACCCATTCGGGGCCGCGTACCGTAAATCAACATGCTAACAATTAAACTTCTATTCTGTTATTTTGAGTGTCTAAGAATATGTTGAGTCCAAGTCTGTCTGCAGGCTTACCTCCTGGGTTCAATTCCACAAGTGTTTCCATGATGCCAAAAAATGACCTCCTTGTAAAAACTTGATCAGCCAGATAGTCATTTTTATGGAGAGGTACTCGTGGCTAATTGCCTATGTATCTAATTGCAATTGTGTCTACTTGAAACTATGTATGTATGTATATTCGACATCTGTCAATTAAACCTTTTATAGTTAGGTATTGTTAAATTACCTAAACCTCTCTTTGATATATCTTTTGCCTTGTTGCGATACATAAAACTGTACTAAAAGGTTGAGCGACAGTGATAGCGATAGGTGACTCATATAGCTCTGTCTCTTTCACTCAACTTAAATGATCGCTATATTAATGTCACACTAGAGATTGCGACATTAGTTACTCGCTGTAGAATAAAAAAAAAATTTATGTGAATCAGTGGTAATATTATAATAATTATTACTAGGAAAAAAGTTACTGTAATCTATTTGAAAAGAGATCTTCTAGGCTGAAATATGAAATAACTTTTTTGTTCTAAATTTCGAATGGTGCAGAAGTCGCGAGGACTTTGAATAACATTTGAAAAGTTACTTTAATAAAACTTTATCGTTTAAGTAGGTAAAATATCGTACAAGACGAGCATTCGGACGATTCTAGCAATCCTGTGTTTTTTTTTTTGTACTTTACCCTGCGTTTCCATCGGCCAAACAATCACAAGAAAACTGGTTTGACATCTGTCCATGTAAGCTGTTTATACACTTCACGCCTTTTAATCCCAAAGCGGGGTAGACAAAGGCACTTGTTAAACAAGTGCCCACGGCACACCAAGCGTATTTAGCCCAAAGTCACAGGGAGTGAGCCCGTCGCCGTTATAGGGTTCGCACACCTTGTGATGTGCGGGTTTCATCACGATGTTGTCCTTCACTCTCTCCGACTAATGTCTGATGGTGTTGTTCTTTACCGTACGAGCCTCTGAAAAAGTGTATCTGTCTGGGGTCCAGTTGGTCGGATACTTGGTAGATTTAGGTCCCAAATCACTAGACCCATGGTATGGTCTATGGAAAACATGTTTTTATTTTGTGAGAGTTTCGCTGGCGGAAACCCACGGTAATAATAAAAAAAATAGAAGTTTTATTACTGGCATAATTGTTACTGTTTCGTTCATTATAGTTATTTCGTTTACAATGACTTCCAAGAAACATTGTATGTACAAAAAGGTGATTTGTTTAATGATTTATAAATAATGAAAAATGAAAACCTACCAACAGATTTTTAAATACAAATACATTATTTAAACTTAGGTCCGTATTATGAAACGCGATAGAAACAACAATCAGTACCTACTCAAGTGTCACTTGTAAGTATTTTGTCTATTTTACACAAACACGTTGAAAACGAGTACTACGTTACTTGAGTAGATATACTTGAGGAGGTTTCAGAATACGGATCTAAGGTTGTATTTCAATTAAGCTTCTTATTATTGTTGAAATGCAAATAAGCGTCGCAATCTCATTACAAAACTGAAGAAAATAAAAACCACAATGTATGCCTCTCTCTATGCTTAAAAACAGTTGTCTCTGTCACACAGAACGTAAGTGACAAGTGAAGATAAGGACACCAATATAACTTTTTTCTTAAGTCGCAGCAAGTTATTACGTTAATTTCGACTTGAATTGTAATACTTTTATATTGTTTGACCGACTGAGCGAAACACACACACGGAACTTTTTTATTCAAAATAAATATTTACAGACCTCTCACAGTTTTTTTTACCTTCGTCATTTTATATACCAGCCTTCTTGTTGTAACAGAGGTTAACTGTGTACATTTAACTGTACATCAATATAATTTTACAATATGTATGAAAATATTGATAACCCGACAATTTTAAATGGTTTATAGCAAAATTGTCAAAGTGCGACAATGATCTTTTGGCGCGTTTAGCATTTTACAATTTAAGACTCTTGTCTTGCCAGAACTATCACGAAGTCACATAAATCAGTCAGCAGCTCAGACCAAACTCACTAGACTTCATTATGCCTCTTTTTATACCAACATGTATCGGAAACGATGAACTTCTGGATCCAAACTGTCACTTTAACTACCAAAATGACAGTTTGGATCCAAATATATTTACTACCTACTCGTTATAATTCTAAACGTCAGTTTTGCATTGCATGTCTAGTTGTTTTTGGTTTGAGATCAGTAGGTCGTTAATCGTTAGTTGTCGCACTATGGTGTGTGCGTTCAATCAGTCAGACTTTGAATGTACCTACATAACATATAAAAAACAAATTGAATTTTTTTTTTTTTATAATGAAACGAACGAAACGAAAAGAACTAAGTAAACAACAGCTTTTTTACACTGGAACTTTGTTTATTTACAACCTGTATTCAAACAATTGTAACAAATTATATGTTATGTTCTAAGGATGATCTCATTATTTGAAAGGAGAGGAAGCTGTATTTAACAATATTGTAATAATATATTTATGTGGTCGAAATCTAAGAAAATATATCAATTTTAATGACCGTGTACTTGGTATGTTTCATTTGACAGGCGGAGCCGCCTGGGTCGAAGCCTTCTCCTGACATTAACAAGAACCCTAAAAGATTTTTTTTTTTATAATATTCTTGGCAACGTATTATTTTGTACTTATATCATTATCTAGCGACTTAAAAAATGAGTACCAGTAGTAAGAAAAAACTACAACATGATGCTGGCTGTCAAGTATATTCTAAAAACGTCTGGGGTCCAGTTGGACGGATCCTTGACTAGTAACCGGGAGGTCGCAGGTTCGAGTCCGGCTACTGAACATGTACCAATGGGACTCTTTTTCAGAGCCCATGTACGCAACGCAACGCTTGTACGGTAAATAACAGTATCGTGATGAAACCCGCACACCACAAGGTGTGTGTGAACCCTATAACGGCGATGGGCTCACCCCCTGTCCCGCTGGGTTAAATACGCTTGGTGAACCGTGGGCATTTGCTTTAGCAAGTACCTCTACCTACCCCTCTATTTACATGATACAGCGTTTAAGATTTTGACTTACCTGTTCACGTCGGCACTTGCGAATGTGTGTCAGTGAGTGACTGACATATTTCCTCTCCCTGTCATCTTGTATAGCTCAGAGCGGGAGAGCTAGATGCGAAAGGAATGCGCGAGTATAGATTAAAAATCTCCGTTCTCCTGTCCGGGGATAACTTCAACGGGGCTACTGAGGTTCTAAATCCAAAATATCGAATTAACTGAAATGTTGGGATGATGATTAGAATTACAATGATTAGTATAGTGGTCAGCATGTCTGCCTCTGCTCCGTAGGGTCATGGGATGGATTCCCACCGCGGACAAGTGCTTAGGTGATGAGCTTTTATATTCTTGTTGGATGTGTCTGGGTGTTTGATATAAGTATTTAAATGAAAAATAAATATATCTCGTTGTCTCGTTCCATAACACAAGTGCTTTAGCTACTTAACATGGGATGAAGGCAATGTGTGTGTTGTTGTAAAATATTTATTTATTTATAATATAGATCAGACTCATAGTACGAGTGAGATAATATGAGTTTGTTTCTTGTCTGGAGCTGCTGAAAAAAAATCATCATAGGAGATTATATTTTCCCATATTATTCTACAATGCAGAAAAAATATTCGATTAGCCCATTGTTTTATTGGACATCTGGGATTGAAAATCGCATTAGACCATTCATGGGACACATTTAACAGGACTTCACCAATAGGTATAGAGAGCGGGAGAAGTATATGCCCAGGGTGGATTTTGCTGAAGGCCGGTACGGTCGGCAAAAAAATGGTCTATCAGTTTCGATGACACTTTCTGTGTGACTAATACACCCATAAGGTAGAGTTCTTATATTGCGACAAGTGAAAAATGAACCTTAATGTCTAATTATGTTCATAATTTTAAATAAAGTATGATCTATATTATAAATAATAACTAAATAAATATTTTACAACAACACGCACATTGCCTTCATCCCATGTTATGGTGGGCATACATGATCCTTCCTATTCCCATGTGCGAGTGGATTGGCATGACAGTTAGAAAGCCACTCGCACACACGGTCAATTCTAACTGATCCAATCGGTAGCATCATGCCGATTGGACGATAGGAAGGATCATGTATGCTCACCATTAAGTAGCTAAAGCACTTGTGTTATGGAATTATAAGTTTGAGGGCAGTACGAGTCCTTTGTGAAGCGCATAATTTCCTTTTTCAACGAGAAACTGAAAACAGATCACAGTGGCGTGCAATTGGAGATGCATATGTCCAGCAGTAGACAAATATGGGCTGACGATGATGATAAAATTGGTCACTTATCTTGACCATTGCGATCTTAAAGGTGAACTCCACCATCACCTCCTTCACGGCGCCAAGTTCCAGACAGTCTAAACACCTAAGCAATTTATAATCAACCCAACCGTTTCACAACTCCGTATTGCTTTTACGCAAATGAAGTTTGAATTTACGACCTTAATATGGCAACTGTCTTCCCTTTGCATAATGTTTAGTAATGACCCAAAGGGTTTTTGCTCTTGTATAACTTAGTGGTTGTACGTGACTTCTTGTCTTAAGGGGTGTCTCGATTGTTCTGGGAATTGCATTGCGATATCGAATTAAATGTATAATATAATAAATATTTAAATTTTAAAATAATATTTAAATCTATAATTACCCAAAGGTGTACATACCTCTAGGCGTACTCGTGGCTAAGACACTCGACACTGTTTCTCTTTTTTAATCGTTGTGTTCAGTACAGGATCAATACGTACAAATAAAATATAATAATGGACCAGTCTTTGATAGTCAAAGTATTTTTTTTTTATTTCAACGTTATAAGTGATTTAACATACAGATATACAGTAGCATAACACACAGCTTTATGAACATCATTTATGACTTTAAAAACAAAAGTAAACGTCCCCGGTTAGAATTAATTTCCTTTACTTGCCAGAAGAACCGGGAAGAAACTGGCATCTTTTCAAATCGCCAAGGCAATGATAACAAGTACAGTCCCAAAGCGGGGTAGGCAGAGGCACTTGCTAAAGCAAATGCCCACAGTTCACTAAGCGTATTTAACCCAACGTAACGTTTCGTTACCCACCGTTAATATAAAACGGCAAATAAATTTTCCACAATTGCTAGCTGTAGCGTGCGATGTTACTCACGATTGTTTTCAATCCCATGGGGATTCCTGGATAAAATGTAGCCTTTTTTACTCAGGGATAATGTACCATTCTAATGGTGAAAACATAATCAAAATACGTCCAGCAGTTTTCAGTTCGTTCAAAAATACAATTCTTTCCTCTCTATAATATTTGTACTTATCCCTACTAATATTATAAATGCGAAAGTAACTCAACTCTGTCTGTCTGTCTGTTACGCTTTCCCGCTTAAACCTCTCAACCGATTTTGATGAAATTTGGCACAGACAATCTTCCACTAGTAGATAAAGAAAGATACACAGAGCAAAGGAGCAGTGGTACCTACACTTTGTGTTAAAGAGACAAACTTTGCTCAATTGATACTTGAGTACCTACTGAGTATTGTTTCAGAATACAGGCCATAGTCATCAAAGTCGACTAAAACGGAGCAACCAAATAGGATTCTGCAACCGGCTGCTGTTGTAGTACCTAGGTTCTCTTAAGATACCCTCAGTTCGTTAAAAATGCAAGTACCGAACGCGTTACACTTCACATCACTTCGGCAGGCACTTGGGTTTATGTGGGTACCACACGAATATATAAATAGGCAACGTTTGGTACGTATTGATGGCCAGAATTATCTGATCTCTACATCCAAATAGTAAAATGCTGAAGAAGCTCTATTTAAAACACTTAGACCATGTGCCTAAATTGAAAACCTTCCTAAACTTACTCGCTTAAAGAGACTACCTATTTAAATATTTTATAGAATAAATTGAACGGTTTCGAGCACAGCTTATTTTTAAACGCAGACGATTAAAATAGACGATTGTGTGCTACGTTTCTATGTTTTTTTTATTGTAAGACACTTTGTTTTAAATAAATCAACTAGTTAGTAAATTATTTAACTTAAGTGTTTTCTACTTCTCTTCTCATTAATTTTCTCAGCAGTTCTAAAACTCTTACCTGCCTAAAACACCTAAACTACAATTATCTTGACGTACTTTATACTACTGTATATTTATTGTATAGATTTAATAGGTTTACCTCCTTTAAAATTATTTGTTGCATTTCAACTTAGATCAGTTTGTCCGTGTTTATCGTAAGTACCTACACTGGACTAGCTTTTGAGACCTTCACTAACAGTGAACTAACGCTGTTCTAATTTCTTTAATACCACGGACAGTATCCAAACAAATTAGTGTAAAAAAAGTCAATACTAAGTAAAATCACTAATTGAACTAGATTTTTGATAAGGAAATTTCACAGTTCCTATACGTACAATATGATACTCTTTTGCTCTATAGTTAAAGTAAAATTGAATAAAAATGTCAATGTGTTTTAAATTCATCAATTACCTGTTTTCTGGAACCGACAAATTATGTTAGTTACGCAAATACATGTTACGTATTTTGTACTCTATTCCCATAGGTAATAGATCCGTTACATGATTAATTACAAACTACCGTCATGGCACTCAGAAGGCACTACCTACATCAAGGTACTGATATTTTTCTTACTCACGAAAACATTTCACCGTAATCCCAATCTTCATTCACAGCGATCGAATTGCGAAAACCTCCTCAAGCAATATAAATCATTGAGAGTGAGTGAGTAACTCAGAAGTAGCTGGAAGATCAATTGCTCGAGCCCACCTAATAATCAATTACCAGACTTAAGCTCTAAGTGATTGGGTCCATAGTACATTATTCGGGATCATTTGTGAACGACTCCGGACGAGAGAGTGTTGGACGGTTTTTAAAGGCCTTCTTATCCGTTTGCCTCGAGGCGTGTGTCTCGTTCAAACATTTAGAAGTGAGAAAGAGAGGTGAAACGGTACAAGATTGTTCAAGTTTTTCGTTGGGTAAATTAAGAGCCATTAAGAGCCGAAACTTAAGGATATACCTTTACAACTCCACTCTCCTTATCCATGGGGTTCGAGAGGGCCTCGTATTTATTACTCGGACGAGGCATTGGCGAAGGGAACAGTTTATAGACAAACTGGTGCAGTCTTTTAAGACATTGGAGCCTAAAGAAACACAGAACAAGCAAGTTTTGTACTAAGGAAGATTATGTTTAGAAATTACTACTTCGTGTCTTTTATTAATGTTATTCTTGTGGTAATCTAACACTAATTTACTTGTAGGAAATTATATTACCCTCACAAATCATGTGACATTTTTTTATTCGTTTATTATTCAGAAACTTATAAATAAATTAATTACAGTTTACACAACTTATTAATAGTGTAGACATGTCAAAATAATTCTAAAACAAAATAAATCAATAAAAAGTCTACATAAAATAACAATCATGTCAAATAAAATCATGTGACTACAAATTGTTAAGACAATTTCCAACAAAACTAGGTGAGTACTAAATGGCATACTTATCCCGCCTAGTTATATTTGACATACACTTCACGCCTGTTTTCCAGAGGGGTAGACAGAGACTACAGATCTCCATTTGTCACGGTCCTGACATACCCCTTTCGCTTTATCTACATTCATACATCTTTTCACACATGTTAAGCAATATTTTTCCAACGACATCGATTTGAGTTCTCGCAATATTACCTGTTAAAAATACCATGTGTTTTTGCACAAGATTACGACACAAATTTTAATACAAAAACTTTGAATATCCCATTTCAATTCCATCCCTAAAGACCAGGACAGCAAGGAGTCCCTGTAATGCTTATGAAACGAAAAAGGAGTTCACTAACACCCTCGAGAGATCGTAAATTCACTACAAATCCCTTGTGGATTACACAATAACCCAAAACAAGAGAGAAAACCAGTCGCAGTTTTACATAATATTACACAAGGTTGAACATCGCGTGTGTACATATCTATAACTGTATTCGCAAACAAGGAAAGCGGCGTGTGTAAGTTCAATGATTGGTAAAGCCTACGGGATCATCCGAGCTCCGGAATTCTCTACTGCTTAAGCATTTGCCGTGACGAAAATCTCTAATATTCTGGTACTTGGACTGTCAAGACTCTTTAAGGCTATTGGAAGCTGAACTTGCATTGAACGCGAAAACCTTTCTGAAAAAGTTCAACACGATATTGTCACTAAAACTCAGCGCGGATTGGAAAGCTCTAAGTAGTCCTCCTGACCAATTAATTGTTATTTTCGTACATTGCATTATCAGGTTCTTAAAGCGGTATGATATGACCAGGCTTATGATATGGTAGGTTCATGTCAGATCAAGGATTTTATAAATATAAAGCTTTAAAGAAGTTACCTTACTTCGTGGTTATATTCTACACAGATTTGTAGCTCATCATTTTATGTAAGGAATGCTAAATATTTGGAACCTGGAAACATCGGGGAACTACTACCGTGAAAGTTGTACCATGTTGTCATTCATATGGTGAACTTCAATATTATTCAATTATAATAATATTATACCATTAATTGAATAATATTGAAGTTCACCATCACAAGAACAGGTATATGTTGTAGGTATAGTTGAGTTTGGCTAATCAGTTTGAAGGAAATTAAAGGTGGAGTGAGTGATAATATACATACTAACTTATCTGACGTGTAGGTAACGGTAACTGTACGTGTTTCGAATCAAATATGATATTCAACTCATAGACTTTACTATACATAGTAAATTAAGAGCCAGAGCCATATTAAGAGCCGACACCGCCTACATATTATACCTACAACTCCACTCTCCTTATCCTTGGGTTTCCAGAGGGTCTCGTATTTAGTACTTGGACGAGGCATTGACGAAGGGAAGATGTGTCACCACACATGTATTCTATTCGCCGTCACCAGGAGCAGTGGCCCCAGCCCAACTTTTCTTGTCGTGGGGGTCACAAAAGGCGACCAAGGGAACTCCAGAGGACGGGCAGCAGCGCTCTCTGTGAGTTAAACCACAACACCACTGCGGTCGTGAACCTGGCTGCCAAGGATAGTAATTATTGTCATTTCCCTCCAAATTATCATAAAAATCATTGGGGAAGGCCCTCGTCCAGCAGTGGTCATCATGTGGCTGATGATGATGAGACTATTATAACTACAATTCTCAAGCTACGTCCAGTACATTATAAATGTATTAACTTAACAGTAGCTAGATACACACTACTTAGTGAGTCTGGCCAAACTTTGTACCAACAATAGTTCTATTCAACGTAGATAAATATTGTCACGGTCTGGGGCGTGAAAATTATTTGAAACCGACGAGCTTATATAGGTATATGAAAATAGTTTTCGATGTGAAAGAGGCGTAGGCACGACATTATGTCAGGATCGTGATAAATGGAGACCTGGAGGACAAATCTGGTACATTCTCAGTCTGAGTCGCTCTGGCGTGGTGGCGTTAAAAGTTGTGCGTTGCTGCTTATATAAAATTTGTTTTATCATAAGCTTAATACATACATATAATAGCAGTGTTTCCCTGCCATTATACTAAGTGTAAAAGGACTCAAAGCAATGGTCTTACAAACGTTGTTGGGCTCGTAAATATGAACCATTTTTACTATGGCGACAATGCGGGAAAGACACTTTTGTTTGCCCCACATTGAGGTCATATTACAAGTTGTTCTTATTGATGAGTCCAACAAAGTTTCTAAGACCATTTCTCGGGGATCTTTTACACTTTGTATGTAATTACAAACCTTCCTCAAGAATTATTCTATCTATTAAAGAACACTGCATTAAAATATTTAAAAAAAAGTATTTAAGTAAGTATATTTCCATAACACAAGTGCTTTAGCTACTTAACATGGGATGAAGGC
>SJJU01004231.1:0-22313 GCA_012932125.1 Conopomorpha cramerella | reverse complement strand
AGTAAGGACCTATTCACCCGCGACTTGAAGACCTTCAAACTATACTGCGCAGGAAACACAGACTCCGCAAGTCGTTCCACATCCTGGCGGTACGCACTATGAAAGTGGACGCAAACCGTTTGGTTCGCGTAAATGGCAAATCCACCTGGTATGGATGACGTTTTACCGTTCTCCTGGTTGTCCTATTGTAAAATCGCGATGAGAGTATTAGGTTATGCAACTCCGTAGCAACTGATGCATTCTATTAATATCCCAGATCACCATAGGATTAAAATAAATATAAAAATAAAACTGTAGAATAAAACAATACTTTCTCGGTGACAAGAAAGTGAATTACTACAACCATTTTATCCAACGTCATCTACAATGCGTTAACAGGAATAACAATATACTGAAAAAGTATTTTGTTTTTTTCTCCCATTTGTGGCGGGAAAAAAATATATTTCAGCCGTTAAAAGCTTTTCGCGGAAGTGAAACCAATCGACATACAATTTACAAGACAGAAAGCTGCACGTTGGATTGGATCCAATTCCTGTTGGATAGGGATTGTGGCACGTTGTTGAATCAGCACTGTGGAGTCGCCGCCATTACTATGCTGAGTTACAAGGCTTGCGGCCAATGAAGCTGGAACCCGCCACATTAAGAGTTTCCCTTGGAGTTTTCACTTACAACTCTTATTACGGGGGTGAACAGGTCTGATTAAGATCAAGATATCCTTCATAGTACTTTCGAGGACACACCCCGCCTACCGACGTGATAACAATGTAACTTCTATTACCTTAGACATAGTCCAAGAAAGATCATTTTTTAATGAAATGCGCACAGACATTATAACTCAATATTTTTCACCGGGTATATCGGCGCGAATATAGTCAAAGCCAAGCTCGAACTTACCTCAAGCCGAACTCGAGCGTCGAGCTTACCTTCAACGTAGTTTCACGAGTGACCACGACGCATGCAACTGCGTCGAAACGTCGAGTAAAATAACAAAGGTAAGCTCGAGCTTGTCTTTGATTATATTCACGCCTATGTACCCGGTGAACAATATTGAGTTTTAAGTTAAATGTACTACAGTATTCTTGCATACTACAGTATGCAAGAAATAGAATGTAAGAAAAATGACCATCATTTTCCTTATCAAGGCCGTCAAGGAGAAAGTGATTTCGTAATCAATAACAAGTGGCCGAAGGGTTGATTGATGACTAGGCGGAGACAATTCTGTCCGCTCGCATCCTTCATCGGAGTGTCTGTGTCGGACACTCATTTGTGCTCAATATTGTTCACCGGCATAGGCATAGGCGCGAATATAATCAAAGACAAGCTCGAGCTTGGAGTGCGGCGGCTGCGACGTTCCCTGGTTTGATACGAATCCAGTCCACTCGTGACCACGACGCATGCAACTGCGTCGAAACGTCGAGTAAAATAACAAAGGTAAGCCTTTCTTTCTTTCTGTCTTTGATTATATTCGCGCCTATATACCCGGTGAACAATATTGGGTTATAATGTCTGTGCGCGTTTCATTATAAAAAATGATCTAACTCATCTGTGCTATCAGGCTGTGACGTTTTCGTGTATCGATACATAATTTAAAACAAAGTCGCCTTCCGCTGTCTGTCCATGTATGCTTTGAACTTTAAAACATTGTTACCGATTTTCATGCGATTTCTTCAGTAGATATAGTGCTCTGGAAGGTTTATATGTAGGTATTACTGGCGAAGCTAGGAGGTAAGCCGCTTATTTAGAATTTTTATTTGTCTTACTTATTTGAGCTATAATAAGTCCGTACGCTACTTAATTTCCTTGAAAATATTTGTTAATGTGCCTGGCATAGACTTGCCTTGTACTACCGGCTTACCCCCTAGTTTCGCCACTAGTAGGTATAATACATTCATATAATATCACGGAAATACTGTTATGTATGCATGTAATAATGTAGGTTTTTTAGCAAAAGAACGTTTGCCGCGTCGGCTAGTTAATGAATAAAAATGTGTTTTTTTTTTGTTATAAACAAGGCACTGTCTAAGGGTGTGGAGTCAGTGCACAGTACGAAATATTTGCTATTCTATCGTTTCGACATATTTGATAGATACCTAGTTCCTAGATCCTCACCGTCTCATTCCGCAAAAATAATGATATCTGTATTTCTTACCGTTGAAGGCACATACAACCAAAAATAATTATAATTTGTCCATCTTTATACTGCGTGTAAAAGGACCCCGAGCAATGGTCTTAGAAGCGTAGTTAGGGTCGCCAATAAAAAGAACTATTACTATGGCGAGAATGAGGGGAAATGAAAAAAAAATTCCATCCCCATACAAAAAGAGGCAAAAAAAAATGTATTTTGTATGGAAATTAAAAATGTGTTTTAAGCTCAGTTACACGTAAATATACCTAGTAAAATGGAGTTATTTGGAATTCAGACAGATGAGTTCAGTTGAACATCGAATTGAATCTGTATTTCAATCATAAAAGTACCATTTGCCAATTGAACTTATAGTGAATTGAAAACATTCCAAATAACTCCGCGGTCCCTAAATAAATATTCCCCAATATTGCGGTACTTATACAGGGTTACTGGTTAAGCCTACCTATCCCCGCTAAAGGCAGATTTATTAATTAAATATTTACAAAAAGGCTGACAGCTCAGAGCCAAAGCGCACTTAATGTTACATGTACGTGGGGCATACTGAAAGTTTCTGGATTCTAATAAATGAGAGTACATATTCAACTGGAAACATATTTATTGTTTTTCGAAGTATATTCCCCCACAATCAATGCACTGTTGAATTCTTTGAAACCATTGTGTAAAACAGTGGGACCAGTCTTCTTTGGAGATCTCTTCAATGGCCTCGTGGAACGCACTCACCGCCGGTCCAGGACTTGTAAATCTTGAACCTCGAAGTTTATATTTAGTTTTAGGAAACAAGAAGAAGTCGCATGGTGCAAGGTCTGGACTGTAAGACGGATGTGTCATAAGTTGTACTTTTTCACTCTTTAAATACGCATTCGTCAGCCGGGCGGAGTGCGCGGACGCGTTGTCGTGGTGAAGGACTACATCGCTCCGAGGTTGCTTTTCACGAACATTTCCTGGAACTATGGGCAAACATTTGTTTGTATACCAATCCACGGTTACTGTCCTCTGATCTTCAAGTGCTACCGTTGCATAATGGCCTGTTTGTCCAAAAAACGAGGCAACAATTTTCTTACCCGTGCTTTGACTTTTCTAGACTTTTGTGGGTAAATCGTCAAAAGGGAAGACCCATTCTGCCGATTGGCTTTTCCTTTCAGGTTCAAAACAGTATACCCACGTTTTGTCACCTGTCACGATATTATAGACAGCCAATGATTGCCCTCCGTCATACTTTGATATCATTTCACGGCACCAATCCATGCGTAGTCGTTTTAGATATTTTGTCAAATCGTGCGGTATCCATCGACTGCATAACGTCCTTACGTTTAGATGTGCATGTAAAATAGTTTGAACTTGACTCATTCCAATCCTTAATGCAGTCCGAATTTGCCTACAGGTATTTTTTTTATCAGTCATAATTAATTTCCTCACAGTGTCTATGTTACTGTCGGTAACCGCTGTTTTTGCCCGACCTTTACGAATGTCATCCTGGAGGTGTCTCCGTCCAAGTCTGAACTCAGCAAACCACGCATACACAGAGCTACGAGACGGGACTTCATCACCAAACGCTAGAAGCCTCTGGCAACTCTCTTGTTACTCAATATAGAGGTAGTTCACCGGTTGTATAGGCGCGAATATAACCAAAGACAAGCTCGAGCTTACCTTTGTTATTTTACTCGAAGTGTCGACGCAGTTGAGTTATCTCTGTGCGCGTTTCATTAAAAAATGATCTAACTCTCTTGTTGATTTAATCCACAGCGAAAATCATAAAAAATCATAGACCGAAAATTTTCACGCGTTAATTCCATGGTAATGTCCGCAACAAAATTTCAAAACAACACATATAATATAATAATATATAAATAATTAATATAATAAATAATCATTATTCAAAATCAGGATTTTTTTCTTCTTTCTTTTCGTATCTGGCCAATTCCAGAAACTTTCAGTACGCCCTATCGTAATAGAAAGATATATACTTAATCTAGAGAAAAATGATATACAAAAATCATATAGCATAAAAAACAACATGAGTAAAATTACAAAACAAAACAATAATAAACTTCATAGCAAGAAAGAAACAATTCATCACAGTAGACAAATTATTTTCGACCCCCTAGCTAAACTTGATATTCAACTAATAAACTTTTTTTTTAAATATCCCAAGGAGTCACATAGTAAAATCGGTCAGAAATGATGTCTACTATTAGCCTTTAGCGGGGACAGGTCGACTTAACCAGTAACCGTGTACAAAGAATATCAACCAAAATAATTAACAGTCCAAATGCTGCCTTTTAAATGCTAATAGAAGAACACCGTACAGCTGTTTCTTTTAACAATATTTTTCTGTGACACCGTTGCTTGAAAATGAAACACAGAACGAGGGAGACGGTTACTAAATAGCCAGTTATTGCATGTTTCATGGCACTTAATTTGCGCATAACTTATAAGTATTTTCCAGAAACATTTTGGAATACTATGAAGTTGGCAACATCATCAGTATCTAGACATGGCAGCGTGTCAAGCCAAGTTCTTGCAAAGGAACTGGCGTCACAGGCGCCACATGTATATTATTTGCGAAAAACATTTTATGCTTCGTGTGTTGCCTAATTGGTGCACTTAATAAACAGAAACGAAAAAAAATTGTCCCTCCCCAATATATATTAGTTTTAGGAAGAGAGCTGAATCCTAGATTTCATAAAATATCTATTTAATGAAACCAGAATGAGGAAATTGTCAACATAAAAATTTAATCAGTAATAACTTGATACTGATATGGCTTCCAAAGGTATTATTTATGAACATGACTGTCAAATAACACCTAGTCATTCGGAATTTAATATTCTTATTTAGACTTAGATTAGGCTTCGAAAAAGTTCCCATTGGTAGGGTAGAGCGCCGGTTACAGCCGAATTTTTGGGTGTTTATACTTGAGATGAAGCGATTGTGGGTTCATGCCTAGATGTATATTTGGCGTACTAATGGAGACCCATTGGTATGTCACGTACGGTTGGTACGGTTTTTCTACGATTCAAAGTTGAAGCTCATGGAAAACATCTTGACAAATCTCGCATACCCCAAGTTAAAACAGCGACAGTCCCCCGCCACGTTGCGTTATATATAATTGTACGCCCGCTTGGTGCTTTGCTCAGTCCCTCTGTTATACGTATTTTTAGTTGTATTTTTCTTTTCTTGTATTTTTTTTGTATTAACATAAAAAAAAAACAAACGAAAGCACAACGTCACCCACTTAACTATCGTCACTGTTTGATAAACGATCCCGTTACTCGGTGATTTTGTACCAAACCACTCAAGTATCTTTTCGGTACAATTAATCATGATGCAGCAGCCACAATGGAACGTTTGGGCAGAATGCGCGTTGCTCCCCAGATTCCTCGGATTCTGAGACAATTCATGGCTTGCAATCAGGTATTTAATTAGAACCATAAATCAAAGAGATAGACTGCAGACTCACCCATTTCGTTTCGGTAAATGATGCGCCGATCCATTCCAAAGTTTGTAAAGGCACTATAAATTGTGTACACCAAGTCTCTTTGCTTTCGGGTTCTCAAGTTAGATTGCGGATAACTCAATGCGATTCAGCGGTCGCTGCTCATCAGAAGAAAAAAGGAAATTAATCTCGCACGGAGAAAACTGCAACATTATTTAAAAAGAGCAACTTTTTTAAACAAATCTGTACTAAATGCTTTTGGTGTGCAAAGGACAGGGTGTCGCAGGTTAGGTCGGTACTGTCAATTTTTTTATTTAATTTAAAACTCTTTCTGCTTCGTCCTAAGCTTGTACATTGCGTTTTACTATAATTCCTTAAATCATTGTTAGAGAAATACATTCAACCTGGAGGAGGCGGCGTGCATGAGTTTTTTTATGAAAAATGGAGTGTTCTAAGATAGTATACAAAAATCTGTTATTCACTACGATAATAATAATTGCGTCCAAGTACATAATATTTGTAGGGTAGGTGCAGTCAGACTAGAAAGTGTTCTACCACTTTTGGTGGCACTTCGGCGTCACTAAGAAATCAATAGGAGAGTGTTGTTACATGATAACAAATAAAAAATGAACCTTCATGTCTAATGACATTAAGCTAGTCGGCCGGATTCTGAGACAACTGTACATAATGTACTCGCATGGGCTATGTGTGCATCATATGCTCCACGATTAACGCCGTTATTTCAAACTCACGCCATATTACACCGGCGAACGGGAACTAGACTAAAAATAATCAAACACGAAAATGTTAAATCGAATGGAAAATCAAAGGCCTCCGTTATTATAAGGGTCGAGACTACGGAAAGGGGAGAGAGAGGGCACCGACGTGGATTATTAACAGTTATCGGGCTCTACGGCGCAAATCCGGATTAAATCTGTGTCAATTTACATTTTATTATGATGACACAACCCTTAAGCCGTAACTATTAGCTAGGATTTGTTGGGCTTACTTCCGAGGCCCGAAAACAGTATCGATCACGTTCTACACTACATTTACAGCTCTGTACAGCAGTTGCGCTTGAATTCCTGTGGCAACATGACATACCTATCAGTTCAAGTTTAACCCCCTTGCCCTTGATTACCTTTAAACGCGCTGTCACTTACATTCATATTACACATTATATATTAACTTTTTGTTAAAACGCCACTTTTCTACGAAAATTGTTAAAATATTAAAATAAATAAACCTTGCATGATAAAACACTCCTGACACATCTGCAGCAGCTGTTGTGTAATACTGTCCCAAGTCCTGTTCAGATGCAAGAAAAGCTTTTTTTTATGCAAATCATCTTCAGGGAAATTCCGAAGAGCTCTTCTCTGAAGCATATCCTAGGAATGCTCAATTGGATTTAAATCAGGGGATTGAGCAGGCCAGGGAAGCTCGGATATCGTGCGGTTGTAACCAATTTCTAACGATAGGCGCCGTATGTGGACGGGCACTAGCTGGAACCTTTGTCCCATTGTCTGTAAAAGATTACAGGCTCTAGCACCTCATCGCGGAAATTTAGAGCAGCCATATTGCCTAGTATCCAAACGAGGTCCGTTCTCCCACCACTGAGACGAATTCCTGCCCAAACTATAATTGTGCCACCTTGATATGAACGAACTTGTAGTGGGTGCTGGAGTCGATTCCAACGTCGGGGTTCTCTCCAAACGCGTACGCACGGATGAAATACAAACCTGGATCCGTGAAAAGCACAAGTGACTATTGAAAATTGTTCTCCAGTTTTCTTCCTCGATTGCCCGTACCCGGAGCTGCTGCTACGGGCACTTAGTTTGAATTCACGCAGTTCCCTTCTCACAGTTTGATCGCTTACCAACAGGCAGGCAAGTTCACCAAGCGTATTTAACCCAACGTGATAGGGGGTGAGCCCATCGCTCTCATCGTTGTTATATGTTTCACACACCTTGTGGTGTGCGGGTTTCATCACGATGTTGTCCTTCACCGTACAAGCGTTGCGTTGCGTACATAGGCTCTGAAAAAGAGTCGCATTGGTACGCGTTCAGTAGCCGGACTCGAACCCGCGACCTCCCGGTTACAAGTCAAGGATCCGACCAACTGGGCCACAGACGCTCAGCTCAATTTTTTCACAACACAAATGCGTTTCATATTGACCGTTGCAGAGTAATTTTATTTGTATTGAAATATTAGATACATACGTGTATCGCAAGTTGAGCGTATATTGCAGCACGTGATGGTAAGAAAATTATGCGATTCAGTAAGGTCGTCAAATGAATCCCATAGGTCGCCTCTTGTTCGATTTTCCGTTTGATCTGTGACCACGAGTGATCTGTGTTTTCCGTAGTACGTCAACTGGATCAGGGGAAGTTACTTGTTTTGCGTAGTCCGGTCAACCGCACTATGATGCCCTACCTAACTAAACCAGCCCATGGATTGTAAGAAACAAAATCACTATCAGAACATCAATAACTGCACTAATTTATTGAATACTGTCAAGGTTTTCGTATGCATGACCTAACACAATTTCTGACACAATTTTTGGATAGCGTCTGTGGTCCAGTTGCTCGGATACTTGACTTGTAACCGCGGGTTCGAGTCCGCCTACTGGACGTGTACCAATGAGACTCTATTTCAGAGCCTATGTACGCAACGCAACGCTCGTACGGTGAAGAACAATATCGTAATGAAACCCGCACACCACAAGGTGTGTGAACCCTATTATGGCGATGGGCTCACTCCCTGTCACGTTGGGTTAAATACGCTCGGTGAACCGTGGGCATTTGCTTATTAAGCAAGTGCCTCTGCCTACCCCGCTTTGGGATTAAAAGGCGTGAAGTGTACCATGTAAAAAAACAGATCACCCGTGGTCCGGTCAACCGGATAAACGAAGAGGACCACGAGGGAAGAGGGCAGCAAGCTATAATATCTCTGTAGCCTTTGAGCCAATTGCATCGCCGTTACATTTGGTTGACTTCGTGCAGTATTTTGTGCGAATCGGTCCTGTACATGTGTTGTAATTCGTTGAGGTACTCGATTCCGTTCCACCACTTCTTCCGTGACACGATAACGTGCCCAAGCTGGATATAACGTTCTAACTGGCTTCAGATATTTGAGTAGCGTTAGCTTCAATCATGTCCACTGCTCTAAACATTTCGTTCCTGGTCAAGTGTCTACGTAACTTGATTAAATGAACACCGGAGATCCGTTTGACAAAGATTTCTAGAAAGTTTTAATCAAGCTATAAGTCCGTGAATTGTTGAAGAAATTGAATGCTAATGTCACCTTAAAACTTTATATGCAAAAAAATTGAAAACATTCGTAAAAATAATTTTATAATCTGTCATTAAGAGTTTTTTTTTTGTAAGGCTAGTACTTTTTAAGTTATTTAGAATAGTTTAAAATATCCCTAGACCATGTTGATGTGTGTATTACAAGTCTACCTAAACTGGTAAATACCTTGACACACATTGTAAGGCACTAACAGTATCCGGTTCTCTTGACATAAAAGAAATTATCCGAACTGGAGACATGTTGTACTTGTAAAATTGGCGCTACATTACCTACGTCATATTTTAATACCTACGTCATATTTTAATACCTACGTCATATTTTAATACCTACGTCATATTTTAATACCTACGTCTTATTTTAGGTAGGTGAGTCGTATATGGACACGCTAGTTGACAGTTCAAACGAACAAAACTGCCACACACACATCTAAGGCCCGCGCGCATTCATGAAATGCACGAACTATAGAAGTGAACTTTTAACATGATCTTTATTTTAAATTTATTTATATTGATCTACGTCGATTTTTTTGTTCAAAATCGTTACTCAAGTCGCGCGTTTAGTCTCTTTTCTAAAGCGTAATCGAAGGTAAGTTTTATGCTTTGTCAGACTTTAACAGAGACTCACAAAAGAGACAAATGCACCACAAGCATTGATTTTTCATACAGAATAAGGGCCTTAGTACTCAAAATTACATCTGCCAGCACTTACAACAGCGCGGCTATGTGTTTCAAGGAATCCGTTTTAAGTCCGATGCGACATAAATAACGCTGGTATATTCTGGCGTATGCAAAAAGTAATAAGGAACATTCAGCTATAGTGGAAGCTGTAATTTATGTTCGCCGAGCAGGAAAGGTGAAATAAAACAAAAAAAGCAAAAACGGTTAAAGAGGCGCGTCAACCATACACCTACCTATGTCCGTACATATAGGTACTTGGAAGTCCTGTTTGAGGTAGTCATAATCTTCAAAGATATGATGTCTCCTCCTTCACTTTAAGGCGTGTTAAAACATTATTTTAATAATAATTAAACAATAAACAAAACACTGCTGTACTAAAGCCACAAACTAAAACATGCGGTTCTAAAAATCTGGGAATATAGGTACGTGAAATTATGGACTGTTGATCTGGAATAGTGTACGTGCGGGACGCCTACCAAAACCTATTATAAATTAACAACATGATATTGATGACTTGCCGCCCAATAAATGGGCCGGCGTAAGTCGCTTACGCTTTTACTGTGGGGAATTATCAAACTCTTATCTAGATGTCGCTAGTAGGTGTCCAGGATGACTTATATCATTCATTCGTTATATTTTAGTACGTTTTCGATTTCGACAATGGTTTCAATCCCTTGTTTCGGTGATACACTCGGCCTATACGGCCGGACTTGATAATAATATAACTTCTATAGTATTAGGAATGTCCACAAAAGTGTTAAGAAGCATATTAATGCAGGAGTTTAAATCAACGCCAAAAATTGGGATAGAACTATCACGTGGAGTGTTTATAAAAGTGGTAATTTCCTGCATGTTTTTGTGGTTAGGTAGGCGGGTTTAAAACTACTGTACCTAGTAAAAGCATTGATATAACACCTATATGAACAGCGTTAAATGAAAAACGTTGGCGAAACTCGTGTAAGTCCTTCAACCCGACGAACGAAAAAAAAACGAAAACAAATTGTATCTCTTCATATAAACTTACCCATCAACTGATTTCAACTTTATTATTTTTTCTGATTCGTTAGGTTAAGTTAGGCGGAGAGCAGCTGTACATTCCCATACTTCGGAAGTTTGTTGTTTTAGCATTAAGAGCTTGGGAAGAGCAAGCGGATCATATTGGATGGAATGATCGATGGCTCGATTAGCCCTCTGCAACATGTTGACGCTTTACTTGCAAGTGATGACATTACCTATATTATGTGGTTTCGTTTTCTCGTATCATATTTTATTTTTCGATTATCAGTAAGCTGACGCGCTAATTTGGTATATAATATTATTTTATAAAAATTAAAAATGTAAAAAGTAGAATGGTATCGAAAAAGAAAGGCAAGTAAACGTTGTCACAAAAAAAAAATTTGTTTTTTATTATATGGGACCAACTTTATGGTACAATAAAATAGACCTTATCAATCGGGACTAACTCGTCAAAGTAAAGTTATAACAGTGAACATACCAGCAAAAAAATCTGATATTACCGAGTTAATTACGTCGTGGACAATAGAACCTTGAGTCTCTTTTTTTCGATCGGTTAAAAAACATGGTCGGTAAATAGGTCACGGAATTTCGTTGTTAAGTAAGTGTTATTTCATTTAACGTATGTTGAGGGACCGACACTGGTGGGTACCTGCTCCATTTAAAAACCAATTACACTCTGTATGTATTGTCTTTATAAATATCGGATTATGAGAGAGATATTACCAATAAATAACTTTTAAACAATTTATTAGTGAGCTTGACAGCGGGGTAGGCAGGGACTTTAACGATTTGGTCGTGTGTCGTTTGAAATTTTAGGATGCCTTTTTCCGTTACACATTCAACACATTTTTACAACATTTTTAGGATATTTTTTAACGAGAAACTGAGAGGGAATTCGCAGCATATCCACTTTTGAGTTTGATTCACTAATATATGTAAACATCTCGCTTTAACCCTACGCGTGGGTACCGTGGGTACTTAGACCTTACCAGAGTGGTAAGCAAAAACAATTGAAATATCGTTTTCGCTTCATTGTTATCGTTTCACAGAGGTTTAGGCAGAGACTTCAGATCTCCGTTTATCACGATGCTGATATTATAACCCCTTTCGCCTAATACATGGAGATGTACTAAATCTGACGGCAAGGCCACTTTGGAAAATGCAGATTTTGAAATCAGTCTTTTCCTCATTTAAAGTTTTAAATGAGGAAAAGTGGTAGTTACCAGCCAAATTAAGAAATCACGTAAATTTTGTTTAAAAACTGAAAATGTTTGTTTACACTATGGTCGGCGTCACCTAAGAAGCAAATTCTGACACATTGATAAATGCATGAAATTTTTTTTAGAATGGTTGTGACTGAGAATCAAAGGTATGGCGATGACATTTGTGTCTCAGCATTGGACGTACTATTGCTTCTTAGCTCGTTGTCATCAAATAATAGAGATATGATATTTTTTTCATGAATCGAAGCCACAACTTTTCGATTATGCACTGTTGTATAAAATAAATATAATAGAGTATGAATGAATGAATGAATATACTCGTTATTGCACACTGTACAATACGAATGTAAAAAAAAATACAATGGAAAAATTGCAAAAGGCGACCTTTCTTATATAGAGCTTATTATATTAGACCTGTTTGTTAGCCGTTCATATACAGCACGTATTATGAACGGCAAACAAACAGTTTGAATGCATTGTCTGTTGCTCATAAAACATTTACGATGACTATATACGTAATTGATGTTACCAATACATAACTCATAAATCGATTCTAAAATAAATCGAATCTTTCCAGTATTGTACAACGCTATCAGCCTAGGCTAGGTATGTCAATCGAACTGTCAGAATTTGCTTCTGAGGTGACGCCGACTATAGAGATTGACAAAGCTCGATTTTTCTGTTTCGATAGTTTGGGTTCTGGACTTTTGAGCCATAGTATTTTTATAACTAGGCTTGTAAAGAGTTCAAATAGGTATTTCCATGTTGTAACTAATAACCACATGGGCCTTAGCAGTAGGTTAGAACGTCAGCCCCGCTAGGTTTAGTCCTCCGCATTCACCCGTGGTGCTCTCTCGAAAGGCAATTTGTGCCTCGTTTGTAATAATGCTGTCTCCCACTATTTAGATTAGGGCAGTAAAAAAAAATCATATTGCAATGCAGCGCATATATATATTTTTCCTCTTATTTCTATACCGTCTTTAGTTTAATAACTATGTGGGATCCAAGACAGAACGCTAGCACCCCCCCCCCCCAACCCCCCGGGGTCTAACCCAGTCGTCACTGATTGAGTCCTTGTCTATTCTGGATGCGGTGGGAATCGAACCCACGATCCTATGGAATAGAGGCAGACATTCTAACCACTACACCAACGGGCCCGACGCCAGACCAGTTAATTAGTACCTACCATAAAAAAAACATGTACAGGTACAGTCAATTACATAATCGCACGTCCTATATCCCTTTGAATGAATGAATGAATGAATATACTCTTTATTGCACACTGTACATTACAAATATAAAAATAAAAATAAAATGGAAAAATTGCAAAAGGCGACCTTATCGCTCATAGCGATTTCTTCCAGGTAACCTAATTTAAAGAGTACAGGAGCTTAACAGATAGAGTAATGGGGCCGGCAAGTGTTGCTATCTGATCGATAACGTCAATAATATTGTAAAATAATAAAATACATAGTATATATAGTTATATACATATAGTTATATATATATTTATATACATATTTATATACATATATACCTAATCATACCTAAACCTAGTAATAAATATATACCACATATTATAAATCAATACTAATACATAGTAACATAAACCTTATAGTACATAATAGATAAACTAGCACTATATACCAATATAATACTTTGCAGAACATTTGCAGACTATTATAGCTACTAGGCTCAGACCAAAACTAAGAATACTGGCAACACAAAACTGATGATTACAATAAACCAAATATCAATATTAAAAACATGGAGGAGTGACAGAGCAAGAGACAATATTTGCTGTCCTGTACTGCATAGCAGGGTAATATAAAAGTACCTACATCATTTTCCATGGTGCAAAAGAGACTTACTTAATGTGCTACGCGTGCATATCCGCAGCATGTTTAGTCTGAGCTTCTAGGTCACTTTTAGACTGACTACAGTAAAAGTCTCAACGATAGCCAGTCCATCGTCCAATAATCAATTTCATACGTCTCAGACCAAAACAACTAGACAACTAAACTGTCGTTTAGAATAAAAAAACTTGCAGGAGCTAAAGAGTAGGGGCAATGTTTTCTGTCCCTTTCTGCGTACCAGGGTATATTTGAATCCAAACTGTCATTTTGGTAGTAAAAGTGACACTTTGGATCTAGAAGTACGTCGTTTACCATACATTTTGGTGGAAAAGAGACAGACATATTTGTTTTCTTCATAGTGTAAATAGTAAACATTCCCCTTGAACTCTATCGATATTCGATTAACAAATAATGTAAACAACACTATTCTTCACCCAGACATTGAAAAATCACACGCACATACGTGTTCTATTTTTGGTTACGTTTTCAAGTGAGGACAGTTCTTCTTTTACATTCTATTTCTATGGGTAATTTTCACAGTGGACAACTAGACAAAATGCATTTCGGATGTACAATTTTAGTATGATTATTCGAGTGGCGTTATTTGTCTGGTTAGTTAGAGGAGTCGCTGAAGCCTGTGGCGGATGGCCCGAGCTTGGACGGGCAGGCGGTAGAATTACAAATCTAATAGATATAGCCAAGAATTTCAATGGTATAATAATATGCTTCAGAGAAATTATATTGAAATCCTGAAGTGAAACTGTTCTTAAAGGTCGTCAAGGTTTTGAACGAGATTAATTATTTGAAGTACTTAATTTCTCGGCCCACACGACCAAACTTAGTTAAAGACATACCGAACTTCATTGCTTTTCTCTAAAATAAAAAAAATAAAAATTAAGAAGCTTAAAAAAAAGCTTCATCTAATTATGGGTATTCAATTCAATGAAAAAAGGGTATGAAAGTAATTGAATGCGCTGGCCACTTATCATGCCTATCAACAATTATCCTTCCAAATGTGGAGGTAACTTGAACAATAGCAACAAAAAATGTTTGCTTCTGTAGGATAGTAGGACGTAGTTCCCACGTTAACTCATAAAGTGATCCTATTTCAGGACTAGATATTCCATACAATGACAGCCATTGTGTAGAATATCCTAGATCGTTAGACACATTGAATAAGAAAAAATAAACAGCATGTACGCACCGTAGAAAATTTATAAACGTTTAATTGATATCCATCGTCTCGAACTACAACAACTTTAAAGTAGATCGTAAACTCCAGGAAACTTTGTGTAGTCAGGGTGTCGGGTGGCGTAGGAAGCGAATCCAGTAATGATATGTTAGCTCGCACCAAAACCAGGGGAAAACAACATACCCCCCGGATTTATGAATAAAACAAAGTGTACGTTACAAAAGTTGTGAACTCCGCCACAAGGCACGGGTATTAAATTAACTTGCTGAAGCTTAGTTGTGCAGCGCGGCGCAGGCGTCTCGTGTATGCAAATCATTCTTTCCCTTTATGAGAACAAGCGGACTCTGTGGGATCCGCGTTCGTGGATGCGTTACAAGAAGTTACTTGCGAAACTTTAGTCGTAAGGTGACTTTGGATGCCGCGCATGCATACATATGACCGTGTAAGTGCATTTTTCTCCAGTATTTCTCACCATGTATTTTACTTGGACAAAGTTTTTGAAAGAAACTAGGTTATAGAAATGTCAATAACTCCATTTTTAATTATAAGGGCCTTACTAATAATGGCGGAATTGCTATTTAGTAGATATACAAAGCTCAACTTAACTTGTCAGTTGTATGTCAAATACGGAATAACCAGTTCAAATAGACCTGTAATAACCGTTTTATAAGTGATAACGCGTTTATTAGTAAGGGGGTAAGTGTACAGTTATTGTCTGATGTACAATTATTGGTCATTATTAGACACGGAGACCGCGTGTCGGCGAACGGAGTGTAGGACGCCCTCAGGAAAAGTGGACTGATAAAAAAAACAATTAAAAGTATTTATTAGAGAACAATGTTACAATAAATGTAATGTAATGTAATCGAATTTGCTAAGCCAGTTTAGTATAGTTGCTTTTAGCTATGTGTACTCATACTTGGTGCTGATTTATTTATTCTGAGGAATGTATTGTAGAGTTTAGTGCTGAGACAATTGAACTGTCATAAGGCAAAGATAGATCGAACAGGAGGGATAGAAAATCTAAGAACACGCCCAGCTGTTAATTCAATGTAAGAACAGACACAGTGACGTTCAAGGAGATGCGTATGTCCAGCAGTTCACCATTATAATGGAGTGGTGGGGGATTGGATGTGTCACAAAGGCCTCTCCAATAATTTGTAAAGTACTAATAACATAACAGTCTATAACTTATAGATGATGATTGGACGTGTCACAAAGGCCTCTCCAATAATTTGTAAAGTACTAATAACATAACAGTCTATAACTTATAGTATTTGTCTTTTGACATTTCTCAAAAGTACAGAAGAGAACGAAAAACGGATTTAATTACACATTTGACAACTTTGTTATCAGTAACCGTTTTCACTGCACACAGTATATGCAGTAGAGTACTACTCAGAGAATTTGCCCAGACTAGTCTGTTAGCCCGAAACTGGCAGTCGCGCCTAACATCCCGGCTTTAGTTAGACACGTGATTGACAGCGGCCACTTCCCTGCTGGCTGATATCTGACGCTAGATGTGGCCTGCTATATTGTCAGGGTTCCCCTTATTATGATGAGCATGAGACCCAGGGGACCCCGAACAAAGAAAAATAAAAAAAAACAACTAGTTGGTTGTTGCCTCTTTTATTATAAAAATTTCCTATTCCTAGTATACTACAAGGACCTCGGGTCAGGGCGTGGGTTACTGCTTCCTTTTTTATATTTAAAAAAAATGTACCTCCTTAGAATGTGGGCGTCTCACTTCTGACGGCAGCGCAGTGGACCGGGGAGTGAGGGCACCCACCCCTTACCGGTATGGAACGCACTCACGGAGCAATCCCGTGGTATATTCGAACGAACCTCCACGTAGTAGACGTCCAAATGAAGTAGCAAAAATAAAGTCCGTAGAGTAGACAAAAAAGAAATACGTAGAAACGTAGACAAAATGTAGAAACGTAGAAAAAATCGTAGACAAAATGTAGAAAAACGTAGACAAAAACGTAGAAATAAACGTAGACCCTGGAAAGAAAAACACAATTAGTGTTATGCCCTCCTTTATTAAACCTATCCCAGCAAGGAGAAGAAATAGGTATTCTTACCTCCCAGCCCACACCAAACCTTCACCCGTAAAAGGTGAAAAACGCCGTCAAGGCCACCACGTGTGAACTGGAGGAACAAAGTACTCGTTAGAATTTCACAAATATGAATACGGAATTCCTATCGGAATCACAAGAAACATGCTGGGATCTTACCAATAAAAACGGGAAGAGGAACGCAACATCTTATTGCGTATTTAGACTCCTGCGCACTTTGCCGGCGCAGGACAAAAAAATGGTATTCCATCAATCGAATTATTCCTGAAACAAGAAAAATTATCGGTAATCTGTTGTTTGCCAATGAGATTATCGTCATTTATTCACAATGTCACACGAACTTACCCTTAGACTAAATATTTAGCATTTAGAAGCTCGTATGCATCCGCCATCGCCGACCGGCGAAAACGACAACCTCACTCTCACCCATCAAACCATTGACATGTTTGACGTCTGAAATGTCTTTCTTTTGGCAAACGACAGATTTGAATCACCGATTCTCTCTGCCAAACGTTCTGTTCCACAGAACGAAAAAATGCAAAAGTGCAACGTTACAGTACCCCCCCACCCAGAAAAGTTTCGACTGGGGAGAAACAACGATGCCCTCAGCGTTCAATTTAAAAGGGAAAAACAACAAAAAAATATAAACACAACAACCTGTTGACCTTGAACAATTTGGTCAAGACACACTCGACAGCGATACCATCCCCGCTGGAGAAAATAAACCTCAGGTACACAATAGGTGTAACCTGCAATTTAAACAGTCACAGCATGCGTGGCAACATTATCACTGTTGCTACTGCAACACAGAAAAAAAACAAATGTCCGCAGGGGTCCTACCAACCAACACGGTAGTAGACCACTGTCGAAACACAAAACCTTAGTTCAAAATATGCCAGGAAAACAACTTCCCAACAATGAAACGCAGGCACGTACAAAACGATCGAAGGAAAAATAAATATCGTACCAACAGTACCCACTTCCCCCTGCATGTATGACCAAACACACAGGAAAAAATATTTGGTACATTTAACGCATACATAAAAAAGTATTTAGTCCAAGGGAATAAGACACTAGTGCGCCATACGCACTATTGCAATCACGAACGTGTTTCTACCCTCAACACGGTGAAACACAAAAAACGTCCTAACAACAGCTATCAGTAGGTAAGTTAATGTTTCGACCAATAATCGCGGCGAAACGCCAAAATACCCACATGAAACTAACCTACAAAAATGTTTCTACCATATAACCCGGTGAAACACAAAACACAAAAAAAATACAAAAGAACCCTACCTAACACAAGGTAACATATTCAAAACTCCTGCGCTGAGTCTTGAATACGCTAGCCTTGTGAGTTTTTTTCGCCTTGGTGTCATTGGCCAACAGAAGGCTGGACCAACACGTGCGAGCACGTCCTACGGCGGTATGGATCCGATGGAGACCCAATTCGTCCCACGCACCCATAACCATTCCGTCTACGGACTGACTCAATCACCAAAGGCTTCCTACGACGAAACTTGCTGCATGAACCAACCCCACAATCAACAAACTGTCCCGGCAAGTGTTGACTGTAAGGCCGCTTCAAAACGTCGGGCATTAAATCAAATTCCCTCCAAAAATCGACACCAAAAATAAAATTCGTGACAATCGAAGGTATAACATAAAACCGAATGACCTTTGTCATTCCGTTAAAAGAAATAGGTAACGACATGTAACCTAAAATTTTACATTTAGACCCATCAGCAACAGTGGTTACTGGAGTCTTAAAATTCCTCTCTAATGGATAACCCATACACACAAACTTTTTGTGGGCATTATCACCAATAACTGACATGGCAGCACCAGTATCCAATAACCCACAAAGTGTTGTATCCATTAGAGAAACATTCACATATGGCCGGACATCACTAACCACATTATGTTTCTTTTTGGGTAAGACTGGAGAAAC
The DNA here is from genome assembly GCA_012932125.1 of Conopomorpha cramerella. Lineage (NCBI taxonomy): Eukaryota > Metazoa > Arthropoda > Insecta > Lepidoptera > Gracillariidae > Conopomorpha > Conopomorpha cramerella. The sequence goes on along the minus strand of SJJU01004231.1, from coordinate 3,425 downwards.
ACTTTTATTACATCTAAAAACAGTGGCTATGTAGGATAACCAATCCTTCCACTCTTTTGTGTTCCTACAGTCCGGCCCTACAAAATTACCAGAAATGGCAGACACAGGTTTGCATTTGGGACAAGTTTTTACTGTATAACCTAACTCCCCACATTTAAAACATTTTACCACCTTGTCAGTTTTAGAGGTCATAGACAATATCCTATTTGTTGTCTTACCCCTGTAATTAAATTCTGTAAACAAATTTGACCTTTGCGGTTCCAAAAATAAGTCTGACTTCTGCCTAGCTGCCTCTAAAATCTTACACTTCTCTTTTAAATCAGAAACCGTATTTATGTCCATCAGGGATAATCGTTCTGAATAAAAGGGTCTAATATTGTGCAGCAAGATCTCTAAACGTTCTGTCTCAGGAAGTGGCCGACTTAATCGAGAGAACATACAGGCCATAATGGAAAAATAAATATGAACCGGCTCATCCAGACCTTGAGTGCGAGCCCTAATCTCACCCATCAATCTGTATTGAAAATCAACCGGTTCAAAATCTTTTAAAATTAACTCCTTGAGCTGAGCCCATGAGTTAAACTGGCCCTTAACTCCTCGGTACCACACAAGAGCTTGACCAGTAAATAAATAAAAGGCTGACCGGAACAAAACAGCATCATCTAGTCCATGAGCAAAAGCCAGTTCACCCACCGACTCCAGAAAAGAATGTGGACTACTTGCACCATCGAAGGTTACATTCCACTTGGAGATGATCTTGATAGCGGAGAACTCCACCCTTGATGTCTCCAACTGTGGCACCATGGTTGCTCCAGAAGTCAACAGCCCCTCCAAGCGGACACCAGCAGCCCTCAACCTCTCCTTCAATGCAGCCTTCACCACTTCATCTGGACCATGAGCTACAATCCTGTCAAGCCTATAAAATAAATGACAATAAAGTGCCTTAGCACGACCCAGAACATATTGCTCTTTATTCTTTGATAAAGACTGCAATTTATTTTCTAAATCTTTCAACTTCTCTGAAACAGAAGTGAACTCCGCTTGTACCTGACATTCCACATTAAATAAGTCCTCAGGACTAAAATCATTTAATAAAGGTTTAAGCTGCCTTCTCAATTTGACCAAAGTATCCTGTGGTACTTCATCGCGCAGTTCTACCTCATACTCAAGTTCGTCCTTGAGTAGTAAATGTAAATAAACCTTATTTAATTCCATTGCGAAAGTGTATAAATTGTTTTATAAGGAAGCAATAACCCGCACAATATTTTATGTTACATACACATTATTATATTAAGTATATCATATCAACGGACCAAATTATGTATTTATTGAGTAGTTGTACATTAGGGTATCTACTAACCAAGTAACGAACCAATTCAGTCAGTTTTTCATTTAGTCAACTCAACAACACAAAATACTCGCTAAATATCTGTCAAGGACAGATATTAAAATTACATAATTGTAAAAAAAAAACAATATATAACACAGTACCCTCAAGCTGTGTCACACTTAACCAGCAAAACATATGTTGTTTTGCTTTACAAAATACACCACGACGGTAAAGAAAAACAATTTTATGTTACATAGGAAGGCAATAATTTAACACCACTGTATTTTTAATATTCGGCGTTATAAGGAAGCAGTAAGCCACAAAAGTTGGGGCGCCATTTGTCAGGGTTCCCCTTATTATGATGAGCATGAGACCCAGGGGACCCCGAACAAAGAAAAATAAAAAAAAAACAACAGTTGGTTGTTGCCTCTTTTATTATCCAAAATTTCCTATTCTTAGAATATTACAAGGACCTCAGGTCAGGGCGTGGGTTACTGCTTCCTTTTTTTTATTTAAAAAAGTGTACCTCCTTAGATGTGGGCGACTCACTCCTGACGGCAGCGCAGTGAACCGGGGAGTGAGGCCACCCACCCAGCTTACCGGTATGGAACGCACTCACGGAGCAATCCCGTGGTATATTCGAACGAACCTCCACGTAGTAGACGTCCAAATGAAGTAGCAAATATAAAGTCCGTAGAGTAGACAAAAAAGAAATACGTAGAAACGTAGACAAAACGTAGAAAAATCGTAGACAAATTTGTAGACATAAACGTAGACAAAATGTAGAAAAATCGTAGACAAATTTGTAGACATAAACGTAGAAAAATCGTAGACCCTGGAAAGAAAAACACAATTAGTGTTATGCCCTCCTTTATTAAACGTATCCCAGCAAGGAGAAGAAATAGGTATTCTTACCTCCCAGCCCACACCAAACCTTCACCCGTAAAAGGTGAAAAACGCCGCCAAGGTCACCACGTGTGAACTGGAGGAACAAAGTACTCGTTAGAATTTCACAAATATGAATACGGAATTCCTATCGGAATCGCAAGAAATATGCTGGGATCTTACCAATAAAAACGGGAAGAGGAACGCAACATCTTATTGCGCATTTAGACTCCTGCGCACTTTGCCGGCGCAGGACAAAAAAAAATGGTATTCCGTCAATCGAATTATTCCTGAAACAAGAAACATTATCGGTAATCTGTCGTTTGCCAATGAGATTATCGTCATTTATTCACAATGTCACCCGAACTTACCCTTAGACTAAATATTTAGTATTTAGAAGCTCGTATGCATCCGCCATCGCCGACCGGCGAAAAACGACAACCTCACTCTCATCCATCAAACCATTGACATGTTTGACGTCTGAAGTGTCTTTCTTTTGGCAAACGACAGATTTGAATCACCGATTCTCTCTGCCAAACGTTCTGTTTCACAGAACGAAAAAATGTAAAAGTGCAACGTTACAGTACCCCCCCACCCAGAAAAGTTTCGACTGGGGAGAAACAACGATGCCCTCAGCGTTCAATTTAAAAGTGAAAACAACAAAAAAATATATACACAACAACCTGTTGACCTTGAACAATTTGGTCAAGACACACTCGACAGCGATACCATCCCCGCTGGAGAAAAATAAACCTCAGGTACACAATAGGTGTAACCTGCAATTTAAACAGTCACAGCATGCGTGGCAACATTATCACTGTTGCTACTGCAACACAGAAAAAAAACAAATGTCCGCAGGGGTCCTACCAACCAACACGGTAGTAGACCACTGTCGAAACACAAAACCTTAATTCAAAAATATGCCCTGCCGGGAAAACAACTTCCCAACAACAAACGCAGGCACGTACAAAACGATCGAAGGAAAAAAATATCGTACCAACAGTACCCACTTCCCCCTGCATGTATGACAAAACACACAGGAAAAAATATTCGGTACATTCAACGCATACATAAAAAAGGTATTTAGTCCAAGGGAATAAGACACTAGTGCGCCATACGCACTAATGCGACCACTAACGTGTTTCTACCCTCAACACGGTGAAACACCAACAAAACGTCCTAACAACTATCAGTAGGTAAATTAATGTTT
>SJJU01004229.1:0-15687 GCA_012932125.1 Conopomorpha cramerella | reverse complement strand
CAATGGCGGGGTGTAGGGCGGGCGCGAGCCGCTTCCGGCCGCCGCCGACGTGTCCCGCATGCCGCCGCCGCATGCCCTCCATGCACTGACAAAAACCATGCATCGCTAAAATGCTTCCATACTTTCTCAGATACTTTACGAACTTCACGCGAACTCACATTACGGTTTCCTAAAAGCTCGGGCGTTGGTGTCGCGCCCCATCGTTTTACGTACATCAGCACTAAAAAAGGTGATCCCACACACATAGTGCGAAATTTTCACGATAATCAATAGCCACTACGATCCAGGCTATACAATTATGAATTAATTGGATACTCGTATTATGGCGCTATTAAAATGTATGCATCGGGCATTGACGCATCTACTTGTAATAAAAGTCGCGGCCGGGGGGGACGCAGTGTGCGTGCGAATGGCTCGCAATTGTTTAGTTCACAAGTTGGTAACGACGATGTGCGTGGGCGCAGGCGGCGCCTTTGACAACACGCTCGACACCGGCCATAATTAATGTCTTTATTACAACGAATGCACAAACAGATTGCGTTCACTTCATTCGTATTCAGCGGTAAGCTTCGCCTATTGTCAGAGTATCGGGCGGCGAGCAACCAGCGGACGTACAATACAACTAACTAACATATGGAATTGCCACAAGTTATTATTCAAATGACTTTGCTTTAACGAACCCTATGATCAATGAGCGGAGCGCGGACATGTAATCAATAACATGTAAGTATTCCTAACAGCACCGTAGAACCGGTCTCGAATCTGGCACAAATTAATAACTCAATCAGCGGCTATAAGATTAGACTTTTCATGTGGCACATTATCCTGTATTTACATATTTATAATATCATATTCTGACCTAGGGAGAATATAAATACTTCAACGGAACGTGCAAATAAAACTGGAAATCGGCCATTTGGTATTTGCGAAGTGGTTATTGACTACGCCGCGCGTTAAACCCACACACTATAGAGAATACCTCGCCTATTATCGATAGAGGGTCATAAACTTATTTAACAACTGATAACTTATAAACCGGAATAATATAAAATAAATAACGAACGTCGACCCTAAAGCACGATTATTTTCAATGAGTCCCGACATACGACCTGATTTTCTGGCTGTTTTTCATAGTTATAGAATGTATCTTCGCGCGTTGTAATAGAGGAGAAAATAGCGTGTACTAGCCGTCGGGCTACATGAATAGAGTGGGAAGGGAAGCAGGATGCGTGCGTTTCCTATGCGGGTGGGACAATGCGGCCATTGCGCTGTCACGAGCCGGCAGTCATTTCCTAGACACGACAAATAGGTTCGCCGAGATTGAAGCCGGCCGCAGTCACCCCGCCCTCGTCCTCACGATCCCAACCATCAAAATTAATTCACAAATACACATGTTGATGCCAAAATCTGCCTCTTCTCAGAGATAAAGGACGAAAAAATACGGAGACGCAAAGTATGGTGCTTGAATTGCAATAAAAAACTGAACAAGCCAGATTTTACACACCTGCCAGCAGCTGGCCGCTCCGCGGCTCGCAGACTACCGACTTACGTTGGGATGTGCTTTTATTTGGAAATAAAATGCAACAGCAGCCGTTTAAATGACAATCCTCATGCAGTAAGACCAATATCGGCCAAAATAAGGTTTCAAAATGTTACTTCTTCCATTCATGGCAACCAATCAAAGAATACCAACAACACAATAACAACGGTACAAGGGAACGCTGTATCTTTGATACTGAGCCAATGTTAAACAATAGCCTTTAGGCCCAGTCGTCTAACAACTTAATTAGACGACCCGAGCCGACCGTAAATATCCCCACGTGAAATTACGACCAATAAAAGTAAAAAAAATGTATAACATTTCTATTCACGCACAAAAAAAAGGGACTGGATTGTCCGACGATCTATTGTATGGGGACTGCATGCTGCGCGCCGTACCGCTCCGCTCTCGCCTCCGACGTTTACACCTTCCACAAAAACTGCTCACAAGCAGACTCTCTCGCCCTATTCGTAGTGAGACAGCCTCGGCCGTATGGCGAACAAACCGGAGATCTTATCCAGCCATAAGTTACCTTCATGGAGAATAGAAACATTATCTCCTGGACCAATGGAGACGTAACATCGCCAGGTAGATGGGACGCGACATCTAATTGAGTTGTATTGAAATTACGTACGGGTTCTGTGATGGAACATCTTTTAGATTACGTGACGTCCGTATCTAATGTGAATGTTCTCTCGTTTTTGGTGGTATTTTTAAGTTGTGTTTGTGATATACAACGACTAAAATTCGAATACTACCATAACTTTTAGGTCACAGATTACTTTAAGTAGGTTTTTCTTGAAAAGAATTGTGGACGCTAAAGCTTCAAATCAAACTTTAATGTCCGCAGTGCAGTGGCATCTCGCTGCACATACCTTACGATTGTTGTTTGTTACCATTCGATCCTTAAGTACTGAGTCAGTATTGCTCCTCTCGAATAACCTCGACATCTGTAATCGATACCAGAATCGAACGATACTTGTTTACGAGGTCCCGAATATTTTGTTCGATGTTGTCTGAATCGTTTCCTGATAAGGTGATTCTTAAAGCCGCCGTTTGCATAACCGTTTATTGGTATGCCTTTTTATAGCCATCATTAACTGCATATGTTTGAGCGGCTATCTTTTGAATTTGCTTTACTTTCCAACTAGTAATACGCTCAGTATGATTGCCCCAGCTGGCCGGGCCGCTCTGACGACTGTGTAGGCTAATGCGGCATGCAGATGGAGCCGTCTCCGTGGAGGGTTGTGTCCGCAAAGGACGAGGTTTGTTTATACCGCCATCCATCTGTTGTTTGTGTACTGGCTAATTTGCATAGAGGAGCGGCGGGTGCGAGCGGCGCGGCCGGCGGTGGCGGCGGCGGGCGGAGGCGCGCGGGGCCGCCGGCCGGACCACACGCCGCAGTCGCCGGCGGCGCGCGGGTGGCCGCCGCCCCGCACCCCGCGCGCCCCACACACCCCGCGCAGCCCCCGCGTACCACTCCCGACGTCATTCATTGTACGATTGTGATCGCCCGCGCTACCACCGAGTAGAAATGTTGTCATTATCGGCGTGCACGCATCGGCCGGCAATAAAGGGCTTGCTTTTCTGCGACTCGGACTTACTCAGATTTATAGTTAGAAATTATCATTAGAACTTGCGGCTACACCGACTGACGGCCGACATGCTGGAAACTGATTCGTTTTGTACTTTCCATATTAATAGATTTGTCGACAATCCGTGTTACAGGGTGTTGAGTTGATGTAGCTTCTACCTAACATTGAATAACGTAGACCTTCGCGAACCAACATTTGGTGCAATAAATTTCACCCACACAAGGCGTTAGACGTTGAAAGGTGAAATAGCGGCGGCGCTCTGTGCGGTACCGTCGCGGTTTACGATGAATCTCGATATCCGGCCGAGAAAGCTGTCTCCTTTGGACCAACACTAGATTTACACACTACTACTTGAACTAGTGAGTTTAGGTAAAGCTTTTACAGCGATAATAATTATGCAATGTGTAAAAAAATACTATTGTCTGCATAACATAGGCATTCCGAGACACCGTAAAGTTCGATGGTAACCTTGAATGGTATTTTTGCATTGCTATCAAAAACCAATATCTTAGATTCATAGGTTTTTTATGCAGATGCCTGACGAAATACTCTGCATCGTGCTGTTTATAATCAATTAATCACAGAACTCCGTAGGTACCGCCGAATCGGCACAAACAACGACGGGTGGCCCAACCGGGTCACAATTTATGGCCAGAAATGGTTGCAGTTAAGTTATTCCTACGAATATGCATATCAAGATTGCTAAAGTCATTTAAACGCATTCTCAGATAGAATATGGTCGAATGCAAATTAAGTCAGACGCATAAACTAGGATTAGATACTTCATGTCTCATAACATTGCATTGGAATAATATAACTTTGCTTGTCAACTACTTTGTGCTACATAGTGGTTAATGTAGCTTTACACCACGTGGTGCAAGTTCCCCGTACGGTGTAGTAGTGCGTGGTGCATGCAACAGTTGTTTATCGTTCTAAGTCAACTAAGGAAAGCTCACAAATAGCCGGTGATCTTCCTAGAAGCAGCTCCTATCCGTTAGTGGTGAAAAGCTAGCGGTGTATTCAACGCGGACAAAAATAGACCGCGCTCCTTCACCTCTAGCCATACACGTTACATGCACATGTATGGTTAATCTCAGCCTCTTTCAATTCAGGCCTTATTCCAAACGCACTAAGAGCGAAACTTCCGGGTCCCATCGCAAACGGTTTCTGTACGAAAATGCCCACGGCTTACGTTGGGCTGTTAATCGCCAACTTCCTTGTGCAAAGCTGGATTTCGTTACGGAATTACCATGTGAACGATAACAAGATATTCGTACAAAACAAACAAGTGCTATAACTCCCATCCGGTGGATTATAGAGTGACGGAGGTGAGGTGTTTGTTGGTTTAGAGATGCGCTTGCACTTGTGTTTATGCAACGCCTCCCCGCGCGCGCGGCCACTGACAGATTTACAGGTCGCGCCGTGAACCGCACAAATGTTCCTCGTATAAATCTCCGGCCGCGTGTTAATTGGGAGGGATTCCAACCATACGACGACAGGGGGATTTGCACGAGAGGAGAAAAAAAAACGTGAAAAGGTGGCGGGCGAAGATTTTTTACACAACCGTCATTCTAAACTTCACTGCTGAGAATGTGTCAAACAGAGTTTATTAGTTTGGTATTTTGGTCGACAGCTATTTCTATTGCGTCGTGCGTATGCCGTTTACATTTCAGTGAGCTCGTATGTTTAATTAAAAGCACGGCCAGTGTCGTCGAGAGGGGCGTCGTGGGGAATGTCACAAGTGTGTGATGAACTGCGCGACGTGACAGCTTGCACTAATGTGCCGACACAACACCACTACAAATATCCACTCCCCGATTTTTTGTTCATCCAAATATGTAGAACTTCGAAGAAGTCGTTAATTAAGAAGGAATCTCGAATAATGAAAATAAAAGTAACCGAGTGTTTAACATAGTCGTATATGATTTGATCGGCTTCCAACTAAACTATGTTGTTGTCTTGAAACGTTCCGAGATACGAGTTGGACATTAAATAAAATACCTCAGCGAGGGCATTATCTCGACGCATCGTCAAGAATAAGTAAATTAACTTGTCTGTGCTCAACATCCACTAGTCACATTAAGATGGCGATTTATTTTAATGTTATAAAGTAGGCGGCACACTTATCCGATATACCTACGGATATAAAAAGGAGAAGTAGATATGATCGTAATGTTCGGTTAATTGCATTTTCATTAATATGTGGTGGGGAGGCCGCGCGGTAATTTGCTCAGAGTTGCCATTTACAATGTGAGGGGAGACCTCCTCGGACGCTGCTCCAAGTCATTTTGTACGTTTAATTAGCCTTATTCTGCGTGTCACGCTCTGAATTTTAATTAATTTTATGTTGTTTATTGAATTATTGCACCGCAAACCGGGCGGCATCTATAAACGCTGTGGCCGTCATAAAACAATTTCAGAAGTGTTAATCCGGGGTCTCTCATCTTTTTAGATCATCTTCTTCTTAATGAAATCATAGTAGTTTCATCACTTTTTCTTCAAAATCTTTAAAAAAACATCATAACTATTATTTATAGATGGAAAACCCAAAGTAACCTTTGCAAATGAAACTAGAATGATATGTGTCACTATACCGGCGGACAAATATAGGCTGATGATTGATATACCACAAACCGAAATACATGCGACATGGTATTCGAATCATAGATCTAGTTTTCTAGTTACCAAAGAACTTGATTAATGTAGTCAATGTTTTATGAACAGAGGGCGGGCGGCTGGAGGCGGAGCTGCGCTACACGGCGAAGGCTCTCGGGGAAGCTGACTCCTCCACACACCAGCTAGTCATACAAACAGCCAGGGACCCAGACGCCTCGCTGTTGCACGCGGGCGCGCTGCTTGAACACCTCAAGGTATGTGGGCGGTTTTATTTTGTTCATTTCTTGATAGTGTTATGTTCATACTTATGATTTATGGACCGTGTCAAATGGAGATCTGAAGTATCATCCTACACCACTGGAAGCATATTTATGTAATATTTTTTTCATGATTAACAGTTTTTAAGTTTTATTTGTAATTTCATATTTAGATAATGACATAATTAGATCAAATTTCTCTATTCTAATGGATTACTATGTCTAGGTGGTGCATGCGGCTACTCGTGTTACGGTGCACATGTTCGATACCGAGTGGCGGCTGAAAGACTTGTGCTACAGCCCCAGCGTACCTGAGTTCGAAGCTGCCTTCCATATCGAGAAGATTCTCGACAACATTATCCCGTGTGCCATCATAACACCGCTTGATTGCTTCTGGGAGGGGTCCAAGTTACTAGGACCTGATTACCCTCTTACTATACCGTAAGTTTGATCAAAATCTATCAACTTTTAGTCTTTTTTAATCCTGTTTTTAACAGACTTCAAGAAAAAAGGAGGGGGTTCTCAATTCGACCGTATATATGCTTTTTTTTATTATCTTACAATTTACATTTTCAATATCTCTTTGCAGTGGTTTAAGAGAGAAGATACAATGGGCGAATTTGAACCCACAAGAGGTGTTCGAGAAGGTGAAAAAGTTGAACTACGAGTTCCCTGTGAGCACGATGGAGGCTTACATGAAGCGAGCTGGCATCTCCTCCGCGTACATGAAGAAACCATGCCTCGACCCCACCGACACACAGTGCCCAGACTCTGCACCAAACAAAAAAACCGGACAGGTAACTACATATTCACACACAGACCTTGAACAAACTTTTCAATCACAATAATGATGGAAAAAAACTTTATTCACGTTCGAGCCGCACCCTCCATCATCCGACACGGCTCCGCGAGACCCACATTAGGCACCAGCACTACAAATACAAAGCTCCTTTATGAAAACTTCAAATTTACGACAGTTTTACTATGTCATAAATAAAGCGCGCAGGATAAACGACGAATAAAATAGTTTTATCGAAGCGAGAGCATAAAGTTTTTAAATACATTCCATAATAATAAAATATTTTGGATACCGGTAACGCGTCGGGATGAAAGCGGCCGCGCGGGCAGATGGCCGCCGCTGCGTGAAAGTTGCGTTTGGATCATAATTACCGGCTCAATCGAGGCGAGATTTTAAGAGTATTGTCCGGAAGTAACATTTTGCAGTTCATGTTCAATTCTGTGTCGTACTGTGTTGTTTGCATGTGCTTTTGTTTGGAGAAAGAAATACAGGAGATTCATATAATATCTAGTAAGTAATAGTACAGTTGGCATACCTGAAAAGTCGTAAAAGACAAAAAACGTAGGCGCAGAGAGTGTTTGTTCGTTTTCGGGTGTCGGAGAGTGCGGCGGCGGCGGCGGGGCGGCGGCGGCGGGCAGCCACCCACGCGCCCATTGTGCCGCGCCCGCGCCGTACGGGCGCATTGTCCACGCTTCAATGCACCTCCTGCACTATCGCCCATCACAATAACAATATCAATAATGCCGGCGCACAATTCCGTCGAAAACTCGTAAATCTTGCGACCGTCATTGTCCTCTAACTATGTTGTCGAGTGCAGGTGATGCATTGTCACTAGTAATGACGACCAAAATACTTAACTTTCCTGTGACATCTCAATAGGTGGCTCGCTTACATTTTGACACGTTTAAACGAGCTGTCGTAAAAGGATCAAATTCTAAACAGTGTTATTGTTGATATTTTTTCTTAAACTTTATGGAGTTAGTTACATCTTCGATATTATGGCATCAACCAAACCTCTGTCTACAAATACTACCTATATGTCAAACGATATCAGACCAGAAACCATTTAGACAAACCTCACTTATACTAACTTCAACAATAACTCCAGATTCCAGACGTCGCAGCAGAGCTATCAAACGGTTGCTACGGTTTCGCGGCGGCGTACATGCACTGGCCGGAGCCGCTGATAGTGGGCGGGGTGACGCGCAACTCCACGTCCGCCCTGCGCAGCGCCCGCGCCCTGCAGACTGTGGTGCAGCTGATGGGCGAGCGAGAGATGTACGAGTACTGGGCGGACGACTATAAGGTGCACCATGTTGGATGGAACCAGGAGAAGGCCGCCTCTGTCTTGGATGCGTGGCAAAGGAAGTTCGCTTCTGTAAGTAAACTATTGTTATGTGGTACTCTAGCTAAATTGCAGAAAGTTCAGCTACTGGATTTAAGTATTTGAATCGACGTGCCATGCGAAATACTCCAAATTGGTTACTAAAAATCTTTTATACTGAACTTTTAAGTAAAAATATTAAGCAAGTTGGTTTAGAAATGACTTTTTTTAAACGCAATAAACAACCGTTGAAATGACTATCTATCAAACAACCAATAATATAATTCTAGTTTATCATATAAAACAAAATTAATGAATGTCCTTCACCTCGCAGGAAGTAAGAAAAATGACGGTGTCAGAGTCGGTGTCCCCGTACTACAGTTTCTACCCGTTCTCGACGTCGACTCTCAATGACATCCTCGGCAAGTTCTCCGAGATATCGCTCAAGAACATTCTCATCGGGTACATCATCATGGTAAGAACTTGTTCATCAATACCATTACAAGTAATTGGAAATTATTCTGAGAAAACTTGCAAAAGGTTTCTTACATTCGCTAATACGGGGAAGTGTGTTGCAACTTTTCATTTTTGTGATATATGCAAAGAGGATCAAAGAATAAGAGATATTCAATCGAAATTTCCCATCATTGTTTTATTTATTTTATGTTTCCGCTTTCGTTGACAATTGTTTATTTTTTTGTTTATTTTTTTCTCATTTTTTTTTATTTCACCCCTCGTAGCTAGTATACGTGGCGGTGACGCTAGTGCAGTGGAACGACCCGGTGCGGTCGCAGGCGGGTATCGGCATCGCCGGCGTACTGCTGCTCTCCATCACAGTCGCCGCTGGCTTAGGGTTCTGTGCTTTATTAGGTGATTATTTTTTATTTTTTTCATCCATTTTTTTTTACTACCATTCGTACTATTTTTTTATGTTAAGTTGAAGCTAAGCAATCAACAATAGATACATCTCTTCACTTACTGTGCCAACGTATACTTTTGCGTTTGCAGCAAACTAATGGAGTGCTAACATTAGCAATACAAATAACAAAAAACTCATTCCTTTCAGGTATACCATTCAACGCATCGAGCACTCAGATAGTGCCTTTCCTAGTGTTGGGTCTGGGCGTGCAGGATATGTTTCTGTTGCTGCACACGTACGTGGAGTGCGGCGGCGGGGGCCGCGGGGGCGGTGCAGCGGGTGCGGGGGACGCGGGGGACGGCTCGCGCGAGACTCGCACCGGCCTCGTGCTGAGGAAGAGCGGGCTGAGCGTGGCGGCGGCGGCGCTCTGCAACGTGCTCGCCTTCTTGGCGGCCGCTCTGCTGCCCATACCGGCGCTGAGAGCTTTCTGCTTGCAGGTGTGTGGACTAACTGTTATAAATTATTGACATTAATTAAGTTGCGATTTATAAATTCAGTGGTCAAACGCTTGCCTAATAGCAATTAAAAAAAAAGTTCAGACTTACCGCAACGTTTAATTTAATTTTTATTCTTTTTACAAGTTTATGTAACGGATTAGACTGGACTGTAAGTTATCAGCGAGGCGAAGTCCTTCTCGAATAACTCTGTAAATACAATAAATAAAATACTAATTTTCAAAACAATCAAATTGGATTTCGGAATCGACATTTCCAACAATCCTTTTAAATATTTGTATTTTCTTCCTACAGGCGGCAATCCTGTTAATGTTCAACCTGGCGTCGATCCTGCTGGTGTTCCCGGCGATGATATCGCTGGACTTGCGGCGGAGGTCGGCGGCGCGCGCGGACTTGCTCTGCTGCGTGGTGCCTCACAGGCCTGCGCCGCTGCGACAGAGGGAGACTAGAGTTTCTAGGGGTGATAAGGTGTGTTAATATTAATATTTATTCTATGTGTTACGGCCAGTGCTTGTTAAATACGACACTCTTGTACTTAGAAGATTAATGATGTAATATTACCTGACGGAATGGACACAGCTAAAGCTTAAGAACTTATAATCCCCCTAAGTTTTAGCTTCCTGTTATCTACCTTTTACCATCTTGTAGTTCTATTTACAAAATAAAGCAGAACTTGAGAACTACATTGATACGATGAAAGTAACATAAGTGATATTCAACAGAAATGGAAAGAGGCTTCGCGGGAGACCCTGGAGCCGCTGGAGCCTTCGGAGTCAGTGCAACGTGGCCGCTGCCTCAGCCTGTCGCTCAGCCACTGGGTGCGCACGCACTATGCGCCCTTCATCATGCGACCAGCTGTCAAGGTATGTAAAGTTAAATTTACTTTATATACATAGGTACAAATGTGTAAAATTTTAAAGTTCTCACAGAAGGTGGGAATCTTCTAGTAATAAAAGAAATATCTAGTTAATTTAATTGTTATACATTGCACACCAGCAAGAAATCCCAGTGCCATTAGCATAATAGTACTTTTTTGTCGTGCAGGTGACATCAATGCTAGCGTTGATAGCAGTCCTGATAGCAAGCGTGTACGGCGCCACCAAGGTTAAGGACGGCCTCGACCTCACCGACATCGTGCCAGAGAACACGGACGAGCACGAGTTCCTCTCCGCCCAGGAGCAGTACTTCGGCTTCTACAACATGTACGCCGTCACCAAAGGCGACTTCGAGTATCCCACCAACCAGAAACTCCTCTACGAATACCATGACCAATTCGTCAGGATACCCAACATCATCAAAAACGATAACGGTGGACTAACAAAGTTCTGGCTCAGTAGATTCCGCGACTGGTTGCTCGACTTGCAAGAGGCGTTTGACAACGAAGTGGAGAGCGGGTGCATCACGCAAGAGTACTGGTGTAAGAACGCCAGTGATGAGGGCATACTCGCATACAAACTAATGGTTCAAACCGGACACGTGGACAACCCTATAGACAAGTCATTGATATCACTCGATCCTAGGAAAGGTCACCGTTTAGTCGACAAAGATGGTATAATAAACCCTAAGGCGTTTTATAACTATCTATCGGCGTGGGCGACGAACGATGCATTGGCGTATGGCGCGTCACAAGGAAACCTGAAACCACAACCTAAGAGATGGACGCATTCGCCCGCTGACACAGATCTGAAAATTCCCAAGTCATCGCCGCTTATTTATACTCAGTTACCGTTTTATTTGTTCGGCTTGAGCGACACCGAGAGCATAAAGGATCTGATCCTGTCTGTGCGCGAGTTGTGCACGAAGTTCGAGGCCAAAGGCTTGTCTAATTTCCCATCGGGCATTCCCTTCCTGTTCTGGGAGCAGTACTTGTACTTGCGCTCCTCGCTGCTGCTGGCGCTCGCCTGCGCATTCGCTGCTGTCTTTGTGGTGAGTATTTTTGTTTTAAAATAAGTTATTCCAAATATATACAATAATAAAGGGTCTAGTCTGCCTATGTGTCTGTGAAACGGGTGTGACTTATTGAAATTTTGATTTTTTTGTCCAAAAATATTTAGTACAGTAATTTCCGACGTGTAGTTAATTTTACGTGTTTGGTCACAGGCGGTGCTAGTTGTGGTGCTGAACGTGTGGGCGGCTCTGGCGGTGGGCGGCGCGCTGCTGGCGCTGCCGCTGCAGCTGCTGGGCGTGCTGGTGGCGCTGGGCGGCGCGCTGTCCGCCGTGCCCGCCGTGCTGCTCGTGCTCGCCACCGGCCGCGCCGTGCACTTCACGCTGCACTTTTGCTTGGTGAGTCTACCTTTCTATACCAACTACATACCTGTGTTGTATGAAAAAAAGGAGCATTTAATCTACACAACTTGGAGAAACTAGTACGCTTGTTTGTCTGAACCGACGGAGCCTCGTGTATATACATACTCGTATATGACGATGCCCTGGCATTCGTAATTTCTGAGGTTTGCTTTACCCATTAATAATGATTATGGATGTGAATCTAACATTGAACATTTCCTTTGTAGGCGTTCGTGACGGCGATAGGTTGCAGACGTCGTCGCGCGTGCATAGCGCTGGAGTCGGTGCTAGCGCCAGTGGTACACGGGGCGCTGGCCGCGCTGGTGGCCGCCGCCATGCTGGCCACCAGCGAGTTCGGCTTCGTGGCGCGGCTCTTCCTGCGACTGCTCGTTGCCATGATACTGCTCGGTTTGCTGGACGGCCTGCTCTTCTTCCCTATTATACTTTCGATATTGGGACCGGAAGCTGAGGTTTGTTTTATTTTCTTCGTGTTTTCTTCTTAGAATATGATATTCCACGTTTTGTTAAATAGTATACTCAGACTCAGTACTCGATAAATAACCAAATAACGTTTGTCTCATCAGGTCCGTCCACTGGAACATCCAGAGCGACTATCGACGCCGTCACCCAAGTGCTCTCCCATTCAGTCTCGCAAGTCCCACAGCGCAGCTCCCGAGCGGAGTCGCACCAAGTCGGCGCCCAGGCCATGCGCGCCCTCGCTCACCACCATCACCGAGGAGCCCAGCTGGCACAGTTCCAATCACTCGGTCCAATCGTCCATGCAGTCCATCGTTGTTCAACCGGAAGTGGTTGTGGAGACTACTACGTACAATGGCGGAAGTGATTCAGCGGGCAGTGGTCGCTCAACGCCCACCAGCAAGTCGCCACACCCCGGTGCTATCACCACCAAGGTCACCGCCACCGCTAACATTAAAGTGGAAGTGGTGACACCTGGTGAGCGTAAGTCGCGCCGATCCTACCACTACTACGACCGGCGGCGTGAGCGCGACGACGACCGAGACAGGGATCGAGACCGAGACCGAGATCGGGACCGCGACCGCGACCGTGACCGGTCCAGGGACCGCCGCGACCGGTACCGGGACGAGCGCGACCACCGCGCCTCGCCGCGGGAGAACGGCCGTGACTCCGGCCACGAGAGCGACTCCTCCAGGCACTGATGGAACTTATCAACGGCTATTGTGTAAAAATGTATGAAGAGTGCGCGGTAATGACCACGTGGCGGTCGCCGCAGGCCACTTTATTTAGTGTATGAGAACTTTCTTTCACAATCAAAGTAAATTTTATAAACGGAGGCTACGATCGGTTACAGTTTTAAATGAGACTCTAGGTATACGTCTTGTTTGCGAGGATTTGTTTTTTTTTTTTATTTGTTTACTAAAGTCATTCCACGACTCATTACCTCTTGTTTCATCTGCTACCGGCTCTAATGTGGAAACATTTGAAACTTTAATATAACCAAATATCATTAGTCTCATAGATTTATGTTTGAGTGTGTTCCTATTTTTTCAAAGACATTTTGTACATCGTCTCTACTGCTTCGTATTTTATATTATGTACAACCAATTTGAAGACTGTCGTGGAACAAATGATTTTTTAAATATATAGTACATAATTTATATTATTTATTTACTTTTCGCTGTTTCTTTCATGACGGTCGTCCCTGTCCCACTGTACAAATTGTTTAGACACGTATTGTTAAGTTAGGGTCGTATTTATGAGATTAACTAGTTTTTAGCGGTTCGTAATGTATAGACATATTATTATGCGTATATTTGTGATTTTGCTTTAGGACACGTTCACTCTTACGAATTGTCGAAAAGACTGCATTTAATGATTTAAAAACAGTATTCATAGTACAATTTTTAGCGAATAAATGAAAGATCTGAATTGGAAATAGAATACTAAGAAACGGACCTCTGACCAAGAAATATTGTTGTGACTGTTTGTGCAAAGTACTTATTAGAAATATTAATTTATAACGAACATAAGATTAAGTATATTTTTTGTACATATAGTTTTAGCACGTGTAATGTAGATGTTAGGCGGAGTGAGTGAGGTGCGCGCGCGCATGTGTCGCCACGCTAGTGTGTCTATAATATATTTTTATACATTTTTAAATGTTGACGTATTGTCAAAAAACTTATAGTTGTATGAAAAAATCTTTTTATTGTTTTTTTATTGTGCTATGCTGTAAAATCGGGTGTATTTGCCAACACACCACTAAAGATATACCTTAATTTATATCTGCTTGTGATGTGTCTGTCTGTATGTTCACAATTTACTTGTCAATATCATTCATGTCAGGAGACAGACATATTATTCGAAGATATGATGTACCTACCGAAATATCAATAAAACAAAACGCACAAAAAAAATCTTATCCTTCTTCCATGAAAACAACACCGTAGCGAAGTTTACAAATTTATTTATGCAAATATTATTACTAATTTAAATTAGTTTTACTTTTGTAAATTTACAAACGAGATTTTAACTTCTATTATTTTATAGTATTCGGAGCAATGTAACAAACCTCTGTAATGTATCTACAATTGTAATATTGTTAACAGAATTGTTAACAATGCGACTGTATTAAAAAATAAACTCTCCCAAATAAATACTTTGTGGTTTTCAATTAAGGAAATTGTACCCAATGGGGATTGGCGTGGGATTTAAAAAAAGCAATGAAGGCATGCGTCTGACCAACCTAGCAAAGCACTCCAAGAAAGAAATGATAAGAAATATATCAAGCTGTGATTTGTTCAAATAGTCGAAGTCGCACTAACCAGAGACATAACAGCCAATCGCGTATAAATTTGTTATATTTCTTACCTTTCTTAACGTGCGTGCAAGGGATTCTGCTAAGCTGATGGGTGGAGCCTACCATGAAACACGCTTACTCTTTCTCGCAAGTCAATCCACAAGGGAGACATAGTAATTAGTTATATGGCTACCAGTACTCTTAAAGCTGATAATAGTGTAACGAACTTTAAATTATTGACCGAATATCGACACTTTGACCGATTGTGACATGTTGTGCAAATCATAAACAGCAAAATATTTTTAGACGATCGAGAGGTAAAAACAGGCAAACATTGCAAGGTATTTTGTTCTCTCTTCTTTCAAGACGTACAGACAAAAGCGGGAAAGTCATGCTGCCTAGTTTGGTATGAGTACTTTTCTTATCAAATTTCGTAAAAAAAATCAGAACTTGCACTGAAAAAGCGGGGGTCGGAATTCGAACCTGTGAGTCTTGTCTTAAAGGCAAGTACTCTGACTACTAGTCCAACACGGTCCTCATAATGAGACCTTTGATGGCGAGACACAGCCAGAAAATTCTTGTTGCTATGTTTCACTTCGAAAACTGTATCTGAAAACATCGACGTTTTTCCTGAAAGCAAAATGCCTCGATGTCTTGCAGGATGATGCTCGGAGGCTTACAAAAAGTGATGCCTTTAAGGAGTAAATATTCAGTGAACTGCCACTGTTTTTTTTATTTTATTTAACACGGTGAAACACCATCCAGATGGAAACTCGATCGACTTACTCTAGTAGCAAGTAATTCCACAATCTACTTAGATTGTGGAATTACTTGCCCGGTTCTAAATACATGTACCTAATAGGCAAGCATGTACAATGCTTGCCTTTTTGCAATACTTATTAAAAAAATACATTTTTACTCCAACAACGTACTAACAGCATTTGTATCTGACGAACTATATTGCAATAACCGATTTGACAACCTTATTAGAGATTTTTTTTAAAGAAGCGTGCACTGACATTATATTAATAGTTTAAACCGGGTATTACGGCGCGAAATTAACCAAAGACAAGCATTCAGCTTACCTTCGTTATTTGCTCGACGTTTCGACACAGAT
>SJJU01004225.1:0-10234 GCA_012932125.1 Conopomorpha cramerella | reverse complement strand
CGTGATGAGCCTGCTATAGGATATATACTCCATGATGTTTATTATAAAAATACCATGGGCAATCGTTTATCAATTAACCTTTATTTTCTATACTTTGTAACTGAAAAAGGCGATTCCGTGCTGTTTCAGCCCACAATCAAAACACAACAATAATTACGCAAATCTTCTATAAGATTCGTCTGTCGCCTAATGATTAGGCGTTCTGATTTGCAATCGGGATGTGGGTGCCTGTGGTTTCAAGACCTGGTGTCCGAATCTTATAATGGGTATCCTCTTTAGAGCCTATTATGTAAGCTACGCAGCTCTCATGCGGCGAAGATTAACATCATGATATAACCCGCATACAAAAAGTGTGATTCCGATAACGGCTACGGGCTTAACTCCTGTCACGTTGAATTAAATACGCTTGGTGAAGCGGTGGCATTTTCTCATCAATTGAATCTACCGAACCTACCCCGCTTTGGGAATAAAAGGCGTAAAGTGTATAAAAATAACTGTGTATCTGTGGGACAAGTCTGCTACGACACTGGTAGTTGCATCGCTCTGTCATCGTAGCTGCAAACGATGTGCATCACTGTTTTACAGTGGCGTGCACTGGCTTTTACGACAAGGTAAGCAGTAATCCCCAAGGATTCACACCTATGTATAGGTAACTTGTCTTTACGAAATGTGGGTACCTATCTATACTACTCATCCACAAAACACAGGACCTTCGTCAGCCTATGTCGTGAATACAACAAGAAAGGATCTAGCAATAAGTCTATTATTAGGTCGGGTAGCCAAAATACTAAGGTAGGCAGTGTCTTTTTGCCTATATGATGTGCACGCCACTGCTGTTTTACTACGCACGACAGTGGAATTAAAGTAACGAAATCAGCAATGCACATTGTTTTCGACTACGATGCCAGAACGATTCAACCAGCATGTAGTAAACTTAGGTCCCTGGTTTGGTGGTACGGTGTGACATGTGTATTACTGTGGCCAACACCAGGGCAACTCGAACAGCCTGGCGTCGGTGGACCTGGGCGCGGGGTACGTGGGTCTGCGCGAGTACAGCGCGGCGCGGGTGGCGGCGCGCATGGGGCTGCACGCGTACGCCGGGCCGGCGCTGGCCGGCGCGCAGCTCTACTGCCGCCTCGCGCTGGCCGCCGGCTCCTGGGGGAGGTTCGTCTTACTCGCCTTACTTATACACTTTATAGCTCGAGATTTCGGCCAAAGTCAAAAAAAAAAATCTAGATGGTACTTTTCTCCAATCGGAAAACGTCATCATCTATCTTCGCCAACGAAAACAAGGATAGAGAAAAATCCCCATTTACATTGGTGTAACGTGTGCGAAGGTCAAAACATTATTAGTTTTAGTATAATTCTCTTACGATAAACTGTTATGGGCATAATCATAAAATAGCCCTACGGTACTAGTAAATTTCCTAAAATCTTATCAAATGTACGAAAAATACGTACGTACAGTACTTCAACTACATAGTTAGTTGACGTTCTAACCTTTTGTAAATCTCTCTGTATGTATAAAACTGACATTATTTTTTCTCTGTTTCAGTTACCTCCAATCAGTGTGGCGTTCTATGAACATATTCGCCCTTCAACGAGTGTACACTCTAGTCGTATATATACTAGTTGCTACAGTTTTCAGGCACCACTTGTTCGTATGGACCGTATTCTCGCCGAAACTCCTGTACGACTTCGTAAACACCGTATTCACGTTGCAAGCATTAGTTACTATAGGCGAGATTATTGCTGTAACGCATGTCACCAGTTGGTTCGCTCGGCTGGTTGCCAGGAGAAAATTGTGACTTTCTGTACATACGTGAATCGCGTCGTGGTTTTACTGTAACTAGGTAATAGGCAGCCATTCTAGTTATTATTGATGTAACCTAACAAGCCTAAGGGTTGGTATATATCTGAAGGATGATGCGTCGAACGTATCATGGATTATATGATGATTGCATCAATGCATTATTGATTGAGTGTAAACGATTAATTTTTTTCTTCTCTTAATCATTCTACTTCCGTCAAATGTGTATCGATCCTAAGGCGAACTAGCCACGAGTAGAGTGAGATAAGTGGCTCATTCATATCTACCCTTAAGACTTGTTACAGTACACCTTAAGTCTTGATACAATATGTTACGTTGAGCCTAGTAGTAAGGCCAGTATTTTGAAACTCCCCTCAAGAATAGATCTCCGCTCAAGTAACGTTTGTCTCTCTCTAATCGTGTTTGTGCAAAAGAGACGCTAAGTTCATATTACACTTGATAAATAATATTTCAGTTATCGACAATCTGACCCCGTACCATGAGGTCTTCCTGTAATATTGTTCTCGCTGTGTGACAGAAATAGAGCTATACGAGTGATATGACACCGTCACTGTCGCACATATTCAACAATATTACTTATACTAGTCCTCATGGTACGGGGTCTGAAGAAAATTTGATATTATAATTGACACGACGAAAATAAGATGTGTATGTAATTAAATATTAAGTATGTTTGATCCCTCCATTATGGATAAATGAAGTATAAGACTATGATATGAGGTCTTTATAGTTTAGCAGAAGATCAACATCGTAGATTATTGCGCTACAATCACTACACATAAAGCAAATAATTTGGTTACCTTGTTAAGATGCAAATACGAGTATTTTTATAGGTAGAGATAATCCGCCATATTGTGTATAATATAGTAAATAGAGAAATGAAAATTTTGTGAATTAAGGCTAATGCCACACTACGGTTTCTTCCCCGCAAGCTAAACTATAGAGAACTACCTATAGATAAACCGCAAAAAATGCCCCAGACGCACGCTGCTTTCATTAGTTTCCTCCAGGCATTACATCACGCGGTTAAAAACTGCAGCAGTTTTGCCGCAGTACGGCGCTAAAGATACATAAAACCACAATTTAGCCTAACTTACCTTGACTTCTGACTTCTTGATTTTATTGATTGACATACCAGATGGACTCGTCGTCAATCCTATTGAAGTACTTAATCTTAAAAAGGTTAAGTATTAGGTACTTAGTATTGGCTAGAATTAATTATACGATGAGATAAACTTACCAATCTCGTAAGCCACCTCACCCTTCCCTTAGGTAGCGAAACAGTAATATTTTTATATATAGCTTTCACACTATAGGAACGCCATTTTTTTGCATGATATTGTATAAAAGGATCCAGTGGCAGATTCTTTTCTAAATTTTATGAAATCGATGGTCCCAATTAAAAATGGTCGGTAGTGCAATTTTAGGTATATGTACTTTTCTACACTGTTAGATTAGCGATATTAAGGTCTATTAACTCATTACGTATATTACAACACGTAAAGATACCAAAGATTATAAGCTGTTGAATTGAAGTGAATGTACCACAAGTAGTTTAGTTTTAATATCCAAAACTAACTTCTATCTTCTCTCCTGAGCATATTCGGTTTTGTAGATCCGACTTTCTTAATAGGGACCATCGAAATAAACTGAATAAAATTACATGGAAAATAAGCCAAGAGGCTTCGGAGTATTAATTTCAAATGAGTAAAAAAAAGTCCAGACATTCTGAATCGCAGACTAACGTATCATCTCTTTCGATTCCAAATATCTGTGACAGACTGACTCTTAGAAAACTCCTCATGTGGCTATCGGGAGGGCTGTCGGTTGAGAATAACTTCTTCGGAGTAAAGTAACCAAATGAATTGAACATGCATATTGTTCCTGTTTAATTTAGCTAATGTATGTACTTTTCTTTGTAGAAGTGGGTCATTATAACCATTGTCGGTAATACTAATACTATATTTCTAACTTACCATTGATGTCTAAAATCACTAAACATTACTATTGAACTTTATTATTTTTGACACAATTCTGCGTCAATGATTATAGTTAGACTGATTTAAAATAAACCTGCAGTCTCTTTATTACCATTGCAATGAGTAATGGTAATAGTGGGGACCTACCTCTTTTCTGCGATAAATTGTTAATTGTCTAATTAATAATTTGTTATTTATAAGATGTATTTATTCCACCGATAAGGTGCAATTTATAGATTTGCCAATTGTTCATTCCAAATAAAAGTATGTTTTGTATTATTTTTATAGTTACCAATTTGGAATAAATGTATGTTGCGCTAAGGTTTATTAAAAAGTCCACCGAGTGAACAAACATAAACACACCTCAATAAAAACATAATAAAACAACTATGTTTTTCGTTTTATTTAATGTTTATTTTATAATGCTGGCTTGTCCTTTAATTTTTCATTAAGTAAATAATGTTTTCTAATTTACCTTAACCGTATTGTTAAACTACTCGTTAAAGATCTAAAATAAGCTGAACAATTACAAAATAATATTATAACATTTAAAATTGGTGACCAAAATGCAAAAAAAATGGAATTTCAAACCGCAAAAGCAAATGCAAAATCTTTTAGTATTAAGTATACAATAAATAAAATAACATATAAGGGACTTAGTGTCAAATCTTCCGGAAAATCTTACTAATAAACACACAATGCAATTACTAGGTCATTGGATGCCTTCAATCCTACTGGAATATGTTAGTTCGGTGTTAAGTAAAAGTGAACCTTTATTAGTCCATATAAAGACTCATTTTCAATCCGAAACATTCTCATGTTGCTAGATTGAGCTGTGACTGACAACCGTTCTCAATAACACTACTGAGACTGAAGGCATTTCAATCAATCAAACCTATCAAGCCCAATTACATGGTGAATAAGGCAAATCAAGTCCCTTGTTTTTCATGGAATGCGATTTACACAAAAAAATATAGTAATATAAGTACTTAAAACAATTTAGTCCAGAACAATATTGGGCCAGCAGCGTCAAAACATCAAAAATATACTTTCTTTCATTTTTTACTGTACAGTTGTAACAACTGAATAAATTCTTGCTATGCAAATACATATTATATTAAACTTTAGATAGGTACTCCTATGTACTGGACATTGCACAATATTTTACACTCTATTCATGGGAAGAATGAAATTACAGATTTGGCACAACCCAAATAATATGTTTTATTATTAATTATTATTTTTTAACAATAACTAGTCACCCGGCATTAGGGTTTTCAGACACTGATAACGTAAGTCCGTGTATATAAAATGTTTTATTGATAATCCTCACCAAAATAATCGCTTCTGATTACGAAATTGTAGTGAATAGTATTACGTCATTAGACTGCTTACTACTCTGACAGTAGACTGCTTGTCATGTGTGAGGTTAAAAAGGGCAGAAAAGTTATTTCGGGCTTTTTTTGCGAAAAACCGGTTTATATCTTGAGTATTTTAAGTGAAAGGCATTTTCGAAGACATTTCAATGAGCTTAATGGAAATTCAAAAAAATATAAATATTAACTTAAAATGGGGTTTTTGGTAAAAAATATGACTTCAGTCAGTAATATATGATTTACTATGGGCGAAATTACAGAAGTGCCATATGACAGGTTATTTGGTTTTAGAATTCGATCAATTAATGTTCTTTTAATTTAAGAAATACTAACAATTTCAAAACATTTCAACTATACATATAATATCATAATTTTAATGATTTATAACAAGTACGTTACATATTTCAAATAACAAACAGTATTTTAAACGTCACATTTATATGGCAATGTCGAGTACATTACAATAAATTTACTATAATTAAGAATAGACAACTTGTATAATAGAGTAAGTACAGTATATCTAAAAAACATATTAATTAAAAATGACCTCTTCCATGGAACGAGTTTTTTAGATATAATACGGGACGAATACAATTTAGATATTCGTCTCTGGACTTAATCTCTAATATAAAGTTGCATCTAACTAGGTACAATACTAACCGCCCCCTGATATTTATAAACATTTACAATACACCTGCATACATCGAAAACAATATTCCACCTTCACCGGAGTGTTTCAAAAATTGTTTTATAATATAAACCGCAACAGCTGTACCGCGCCTAAGGTATTGCGCGGGAAGGCGAGGGGGAGGGGGCAGTTGCGTCATCGCTGACGGCGGCCACGGCCTAGTCCCGCCGCACCACCCCGCGCAATACCAAAGGCACAGTATAGCGATCGCAGTCAAATTAGTAGTGAGTTATTCAATTTCACTTCTCATTAAACTTTTGTTTACATAAGCCACGTAGCTAAAGTTTGTATAAGTTAGAAGTAATATTAAGGAAATATAGCCCATAACGTCAGGACCTTGGAAATAAGATGGAAAAAAACGTAGTCTTCAATAAAATTGGCTTTAAAGATTGTTTTACAACACCTAACACCTATGTTTCAGTGGAAATAGGTATTCCTTCAAATACCACGGACAATGAAAAGTTGACTCTGCCCACCTCTTCAGGAGATGAGCGAGACGTAATAATATTACATAAGGTAGTAATTATATTTTCACGGAAACAAATGCAACCACCGCACAAAAGCAAGACAAAACAACGTTACAAGTTTAGTATATCGTTAAAAAAATATTTTCTTCTATATAGATCTTAACGAAGCATCTAAAATCCCCCCCAAAATGATAGCTGTAACACCATCCCCGACTAGCAAAGCGCTTCAAGAAAATGACAAGACATAACCCGTTACGATTTATTGAAACAAACGAAAATTCACTAAGTGTGACATATCATCCAATCACAGTGTGTGTTTGTTTTATGTCGAGAATTTCTTGACGCACGTACAAGACTTTTGGTATGTAGAAATTGTTCACATAATGTAGAGTGCAGCTAAAGTACCTATATCACAGTGACAAATTAGAACATCACTAAAAACGTAACACAGACGGCTCAAGACACTCGTTAATTTAGACGGCTCTATACTGGTATTTTTGACAGCAATAATTGAAAGCAATTTAAACTATCCGTCAGATTTATTTATTTTTGTAAAATAGCATTAACATTATAGTGTATACGACGCAAGAAACTTCCAGAATCAATATAACTTAACATTAGAGACAAGAAAATTGTGCCGTTTACCGGCTTTAAAAATGAAAGTGTGGAAAAGATACATAGATATGACGTCAGAGAGAGAAAGTTGCATATAATTATTTGTAATTAATGTTCATGTCCATGCCGTCCATGTTACGGCAGTTACCATAAAAACATTTTCCGTGTTTAATAAGAAACGTGCTTCATCTTTAGTCCTTATTAAAACTTTCGTGCTATCTCCCTCTGACCTTTACTAGGCGATAGAAACAACGCTAGAGTTAGAACCAGACTAATACCACGTTTTGTATTAAGCCCTCTTACAAGCAGTTTTGTCTTTAGTTTTGATGTAACTCTAATGATCTTTCTTTCGATTAGTAAATTTCAAAGTAAGAGCACGAAACTTTACAACCAAAGAAATAGTTCAGTTCTGAACGTACAGTCAATTATCATTTAGAATATACTTGACAGCTTGTCATTTTTATCTTCCATCCTGCTCAGATGATTTACAAAAGAAGCGAGATAGAACTACAAAATTGGACATGTAAGTATATTCCAAAAGCTAAGTACATATTTATGGTCTATTTACAATACACCACAGATGAGAAGGAACTTGAAAATAGTTCGTTCATAATAAATATTGTTGTGTTCCATTCAATACAAGTATCAAGACTAGTTAGGACAATATAATTATATTTTACTGAAAAATATAAAGCAGGTAATGTTTCCTTTGTAGATACAGCTGCGATATTGATATCACCTTTATTTACCGAAATCCGACGCATCGTTTATACCATCTGAAATTAAATAAAATAAATTATTAGTGCCGCGGAAGATTTCACTATGGGACCAAATTTATTAATAATATTTTGCCCGCCAGATGGTCAATGATGTCCACTGTTGGACGAGGGCCTAATGATTTCCATGATAATTTGGTGGGAAATACCAATAATCGGCTCGCTCGCTTGGCAGGCAGGTTGACTGGCGATCGCAGTGGTGTTGTGGTTTAACTCACAGAGAGCACGGCTGTCCGTCCTCTGGAGAGTCGGCCCCCGCCCTCGGTCGCCTCGCACAGACCCGACAACGGGAAATGTTGTGCTGGGGTGGCGACACACGTATTCTATTCGTATTCTATTCGCCGTCACCACACAGCTTAATACCATATGGGTTTCGGAATTACTGATCTCATGTGTTATATACAGGGTGATAAAGAAAAAATACTCTAGGAAGTCGAAGGAAACTGTTTCTGCAAAGCCTACAGAATAAACGTATGTCGAGGCCGCTAGTTATTAAGTAACTGAGTAAGATTTCTATGAAGTCAAGAAAACGTGTACGTTGAAAAGAGGCAGGCACAATAAGTAGATACGCACGTCTCCAAGTAGCCCGTACGCCGAGAGGTTTTGGGTGTGCCCAGCACTTCTGGCTAAGAATGGGACTGAGATTATCCCGTGCCTGTCGTAAGAGGGGGGGACTGGGCGGCCGTGGGGACTGACATGCGACGGTGAGGGTGCGTTGATCGCCCCCATCCTGGAGACGATCCACGAGGGCCAAGGATAGTCCCTTGGACGTAGTGGCTCCGGATATAAACACGCCGCTGTCCCCTCCAGCAGTGGAACATTCATAAAGGAATTCCTTGCGATAAAAAAGGTAGAGCTTATCCCTGATTATACCTGAGTAGTGGGAGACGGGGGCGGTCAGTGTGCCTGCAGCTTGTACCGGTACACCAGCACGCTGGCCACGCCCACCAGCAGGCTCAGCAGCAGCGAGCCCCATACCAGCACCTGACCAGTACAATAACCAAGCATGGTTAGACCCTTAGACAACCTTAGAAGCCATATTTACGAGCTGGCATCCGTGCAAGTAGACGCGCACGTCTCCAGAGAATGGCCCGTACGCAAAGAGGCAGGTAGGCCTTGGGTGGTGGTGGGATTATCCCTGACAAAAAAATGTCGGCCATAAAGCTGGTTTAACACACTAAGGTTGAAACTTTTATGAATGTCATTGGACATTAAAGTTAATTTTTAACTATCACAATACAAGAATTCAGCCTTGTAAATGTTTTATGTTATGTAATGTGACATAGGAATGGTCATCGAAACTGAGAGACCGCTTTTTTGGCCGACGTATGTTAATGAATAGTCTATTTTGCCAACTGTACATTATAAATGTATAAACTAAGAATGGAGAGACCTTATACAAGACCTTATCTCGGAGCGATTTCTTTCAGATGACCTAATTTAAGTAAACGACCGAAGTTCCGTGTCTACCTGTTCGTTTAGGTAAATCTGATCTCATTATAGCCCTCACACTTAAGCGTCGCCTAGGTATAGTTTGTCTCTTTTACACAAACACAAATAAAACGAGACAACCGTTCCTTGAGATCGCTGCTGTGCTTGAGGTGAGTTACAATTCGTTCGGTGAATCGCATAATGATTTGTTTAGCAATGCTTACCGCACTTGGGGATTCAATGGCAAGAAGTGTTTTTGTTTTGTAGTAAAAACTGCCACCTCTTTTATTCAGCCAATTCCTATCAAACCTAAATCTGGAGGCAACAGCCCTACCTTAGTCCTAGACGGCTTTTTGTCGGGCGCAGCACCTTTGGGTTCAGGTTTAGTGCCCAGCATTCTCTTAGCGAGTTTCCTCTCGACTGATCTGTCCCGGTTGGCTTTCTGCTCGCACTTTTGAAGCTCCTTCTTGGCGCCCGCGTCGTCGGGCGCGGCGGCGGCGGCCTTGCGCGCGGCCTCCAGCGCCTCCGCGTTGCGGCCCATGGCCGACAGGATCCGCGACTGACGGAACAGTGCCTTTGCGTTGTTCGGCTGGCAGGACAGGACGCGGGTCACCGCCTGTGGATAAATAAATTGAAAGAAGTGCTTATGATTTTAAGGGCAAAATTTATAAAACTGTCATCAGACCTGTCTTAATGTATGGATCTGAATGTTGGGGAACAAAGGTGACGGATGAAAGAAGAAGAACATGTGGCAGAGATGCGAATGTTACGATGGATGTGTGGAGTTACTCGAATGGATAGGATTAGGAATGAGTACACAAGAGGAAGCCTTAAAGTAGCACCGGTGACAGAAAAGATTAGGAGTAACAGATTAAGATGGTTTGGGCACGTCATGGAGGAAGAATGAAAACCATGTAACAAGGAAGTGATGAGTATGAATGTGGAAGGATACAAGGGAAGAGGGAGACCAAAGAAGGTATGGATGGACTGTGTGAAAAATGATATGTGCGTGAAAGGTGTAACTGCAGAGATGACGAATGATAGAGATGAATGGCGAAAAGAAATATGTTG
>SJJU01004224.1:0-10885 GCA_012932125.1 Conopomorpha cramerella | reverse complement strand
CAACACATTACTACATCAATCATGACAAAATCTCGGAAGTCACACAGGTACGTGACTTGGGAGTAATACTCGATGCCCGTTTAACGTTTATCCCCCATTATAATCATATGATCGACAAAGCATCTCGTCTACTCGGGTTCATAAAACGTAGTACAAAAGAGTTTAAAAACTACAACTCAAAAATTGTCGTCTATAACGCTCTTATTAGACCCATACTAGAATTTGGAAGTGTTTTATGGAACCCACTTTACGAATGTCATAAAGCTCGAATTGAATCTATACAACGCTCATTCACTAGGCATTTAGCCTTTCACACAAAAGGTATCAGTTCCAGAAACACGTACGATCAAAGGCTGGATTTCTTTAAACTAACTCCTCTATCAGAAAGGCGAAAAATGGCGGACTTGGTTTTTCTACACAAGGCTCTTAACGGAGCAGTAGAATGTCGAGTAGTACTAGAACAGATTTCGATAAGTGTCCCCAAATTAAACGCTCGCAGAACCCTACCTAAGAGTTATTTTTCCATGCCCCTCAAACACAACACATTCAAACAATCAGCTGGTTATAGAATGATATCTTCTTACAACGATTGGCATAGGCTAATGGATCTCGATGTATTCTCCGATAGCCTGCAAAGTTACAAGCGCAAAATTGGGAAATATAATAACTTGATTGTTTAATTAGGTCATTGTACCACGTGTCCATATAATTTTACTTCTATAATAATACAATACCTATGTGATAAGCCTTCTTATTATAATCATTAGAAAACTATTTTTATATTTTTGGTAGTACTTACTACAGCTAAGTGTGTAAACTTAACCGTAAAATTTAATTGTTACTAGTTATAATTATAACAAAAATGCTGCGCACAACTGTAATTGATGTAAGCGCTAGAAATATCTAAACTAATCAAAACCGATACAAATGTTATGTGCTTATATTGTTGTTGTGCCTTGTTCTATATAAATAAATAAATAAATAGTTTTACCATTCTTATGAGTAAGCGATTTGCTGCCTAGTATTAACGTTGTAAGTAGGTCACACACCATCACCAACAACAAGAACTTATTTATTACTCAAAATAATGATATTTATTTTGTGTGCATACTATACATACGTATTCTACAGGTAGGTACTTACGCTGCATGATCTTCCGCCTATATAGAATTTATCCCAGACTAGTAACATTTTATTATAAAAATGTACCTACCCTTCAAGTTATTCAGAAGTTGGGCGACGTTACCCTAATCAATACTTAACTCTTTCGATGACAGTGCCCGCCCGTCGACGGCATAACATTAAATTAGATCATTTTTTAATGAAACGCGCACACACATTATAACTCAATATTGTTCACCGGGTGTATAGTGTGCCGCAACTACCCTCAAAGAGTCTTTGAGGGTAGTTTCGGATTCGTCTCAAACCAGGGAACGTTGCAGCCGCCCCGCACTCCAGTCCACTCGTGACCACGACGCATGCAACTGCGTCCAAACGTCGAGTAAAATAACAAAGGTAAGCTCGAGCTTGTCTTTGGTTATATTCGCGCCTATACACCTGGTGATGTGGACAATATTGAGTTATAAAATTAAATTGTTCAATTTGATAAATACCTAAATACTAACTTACCATCTTTTTGGCATGATGTGCAAAAAACACACACACAACAGACAAACGTATTATAGTTTGGCCAGCATGTCGTATAATTTAGGATTTATTAAGATTTGACTTGCACCACTAGCAATGTCAACACGTCTGAAAAGTAAACAATAGACAACTGTCTGACCTGTACGTACTGTAAGATTATTCTCGAAAAAATCAAGTGCGTCAAATGTCTAAATCGTCTTAAACTGTGGTCAGGAAGTTAGTTTGTGATATTTTAGAGTGGTACCCGGCCATGAAACTTGAGGATGAAGGTGCTTTCCAGAAAGAAATGCAATATTTTTGTGCAATTGTTGCTGCGTCAGAAAATGTAAACAAACTATAATCAAACTATCTTGGTCCTTGAACTATGTGGCTTGTTGTACTAACTTGGTGATCGACAAAAAGTGACAATGATTAACATCTTTATTATTAAAATATAAAAAATCTTTAAATTGTGATGTGTTTTTATTTGCATTCAGTTACTTAGTAGGCACCTACTTAGCAAACTAACCTAAGTGTAGATGCCCTACGCTCTAGCTGAAGCTCACGTCTCTGTGCCGGAAAGACTAGAACTACGGAACACTAAAAACGGGCCGCGGCCGAACCTACGGGATTATATCTATTATATCTATGCTACGGGAAGCAAACGCCGTTCCCATAAACAGTCTCTAATGTGACAGGGTTCATAGAAAGTATAACCGTGGCCCCGGAACTCTCCCGGCCTGCTATGTATGCCGTCACTTTAACCCAGAGTTCCTATAATAATACTATTATATGTATATTTATACGCTATTTTACACATTTTTGAGACAAATAACTTTATGAGCTGTCAAAATTGCATGAAAGAAACAACCCATTATCCCGGTGAGGTAAAATCTTGAAACATGCTAGCAATCATCAAATATCAAGATCATTTTTCGATTTCATTCAATATTTTGCAGTGATACCAGCGCCTTTTTTTTCAAATTTTCCGCCCCTTTTTAATGCCACGACTCCCTGCCTAGACCTTCTTATTGCTGTTAAACTTTTTAGATGAAAATGCGTGTTATTTCACTAATGTGAATAAAATAAAATCAATACGATCTAAAAAGTTTCAAAAATGCCGCCCGAATTACTATGACGTCATTGATGTACGAGGTACTAAAAACTGACGCCCTGTCAATCACATACTAAAACGTCTTAGTCCTACGTCAAACATCCGATAATGAAGCGATTGAAGCGGTATTGATTGAGGTTATGTTTTTGTGTGATTAATACGCTCGGTTAGACAAAAGTTTTATTAAAAACTTAGTATTGTTAAGACTAGCCTATTCATGTGTTGTGTTCTATTTTAATGGATGAATCAACAGAAAAGCGACCTCAATTTGGAAATCGATTCCTTGAAAATGCTGACGAGGTCTTCAAGCATAATGCGTGGTAGCGTATTTTCCACATTCGTTAGGTTTATCAAAGGAAATGGCCGTATTACTACTTCTGTAGAGGAACTAGAATGTACAAGGAACAGGAAAAAACCTCCTGGAGGAACTCGTTTCTTGCCAGATAATAGCAAAATATTTCTTTTCAATGCATGGTAAACATTGCTCTTACCGGACATTAGACACATAGACTT
Source organism: Conopomorpha cramerella (assembly GCA_012932125.1). Lineage (NCBI taxonomy): Eukaryota > Metazoa > Arthropoda > Insecta > Lepidoptera > Gracillariidae > Conopomorpha > Conopomorpha cramerella. The sequence continues at coordinate 7,632 of SJJU01004224.1, read as the reverse complement.
TCCCTTGACCTTACATGAGCATATGTCTGACATATACCCAAGATAATAATATGCCGGACATATACCCATGTATGCAGTTTATCCTGTATATTTTTTTATGTCAAGAAGTGGCCAAAACATATTTCAAACAACTTTCCTTGTGCATGCTTCTTAGTAATTTTTTTACTTCAAATACATTAAAGCATGAAAATTACTAAACTTTCAGGGACAATGTGCAATGGGATGAACAGCAGGAGAATGCAGCAAAAGAGAAAGTGGCTGCAAATTCACAAGTCACCTTCTCAGAAGAAAACCTCAAGAATTTAGAGGAGAATGCAGATAAACACTGGGATGCTTTTTATGATATTCATACTAACAGGTACTGACTTACCAGAACTTAACTCCATTTACTTATAAGAAAGTAGTAGCAAGTATTTTTAGTATTGATACTTTGAAATTAAGTATTGAGTAGGTCGGGTAGTATCGGTTAAAAGTACTCATACCAGTATATGCCAAGATCCACCGTTCAAAATCCTAAATTTTCACGTCACTTCCCACTAAGGCTATACCAAAATTAAAATACATGATAAGTGAGCCTAAAGGCAAAACAGCGAACGAAAATTTTGATTTTTAGTCACATCACAAACCACTCAGTGGAAAGCCGATGAAGTATCAATTTATTTGGATAATCCAGTCTGCACTATAAAATCTGACCCATTGAAGGAATGAGAAAATTTACAGCCCGTGTTCCCAGCGTTATATAAAGAAGCACACATTTTTTACATAGTTAAACATAGTAGGCACCTTGAACCTTGCTAAAGGCTATTTTCTAATAGCTACTTTAAGAAATCGCATAACAGGTCAACATTTAGATAATTGAATATTTTAAGGGGATGTTACAAAAGTAAACTTCGTCTTCACTTTAAAATAAATCAAAAAACTATTTGATACATGTAAGTATTGATACTTTTTAATCAATACCAAGTAAGTATTGATACTTTTCAATCAATACCAAGTAAGTATCGATACCTGATGACCGATACAGTACCGAGTAGAAGTATTGATACCTCAATGGTATCGTTTTATCCCTACCTGTGTCTAACGCATTCTTGAGAAATGTTACTTCACAGAATGTGACATAACAAGTATTTAGCTAATCAATTGTTTATATATTTTTTTCAATTCCTGGCATCTGCATTAAAAATGTTGAACACTTACGTACAATAGAAAAACAATATAAACCTTTGCTACACTCAGACATTGTGGTAAGAAATAATTTTGGACATTGAGAGAGAACATCAATCAGTTTTAAGACCCGGCTAGGCACAAGGCTGATACTATCAAAATAATCTTACATACACAGGTACACTCTTGTCTGTAATCCCCAAAAGGGAGTGGAATAACCTTAACAAAAAAAAAATGATTTTACAAAATGGCTGGTAAAGAAGCTGTTATTATTTTTAACTTTCATACACAGGTATTATTGCCGATTTAACAACCAAAGAACTGAATAATCCCCTACTAGAAAATCAGTTTATCAAGAGCACTTAATATTTAATTCAATCTTTCCATTGCAGATTCTTCAAAGACAGACATTGGCTGTTCACCGAATTCCCAGAGCTGGCACCAGACAATACTTCTGCACCAGTTCGAGTGTATCCGAATGGTGAAACCCAAACAAGTGACAACCAATACGACAGTACTGGCACTAAGAGATGTATATTCGAAATAGGTTGTGGAGTTGGTAACACAATTTTCCCCATTTTACAGTACAGTCAAGATCCCAATCTATTTATATATGGTTGTGATTTTTCATCAAAAGCAATAGACATTATGAAGGAAAGTGAACTGTATGACACAAAACGCTGCAATGTGTTTGTGCTGGATGCTACAAAGGAAGAGTGGGAAGTTCCATTTGCAGAAAACAGTTTGGATATTATTGTGTTGATCTTTGTGTTGTCTGCAATAGAACCTTCAAAGTGAGTACCAATTTACATCACATTTCTATTAATGGACTAGTTCCCTGTAACACTCCCCTCAATGTTTCTTGTTATTTGTTCCAATGGGGTATTATTGTTTTGGTATAATCCAGGTTTTAATTTTAATAGCCTTCAACCTGATTAGGTAGATAAGCAGAAGGTATTTGAGTAAAATTTCGTACAAAGTGCATCACTTTCACGAAATTGATTCACTCATAAAAAAATAGATAATCATACCTCTTGTGCCATACAAATTAGGTATGTGTCTACAGTAGTAATTTTCTTGCAATGTATGTCTTTCACAAGTAAGATCACTATATGGATTGGGCTGTGTATGCTCAGGAAGAGAATCATTGGTATGGATGTGGTTTGGACAGTCAATTTGTAATTGCAAATCGAGATTACATTGAAGGACTGTCAGAGCAACACACTTTCACCGTTTTTTGTCGTGTCTGGGTTATTAATAACATAGCTATAATAAAAATAGGTTTGATATATCAATATTTTCATATAAATTGGCAGATTAAGTATGGTGACCCATAAATTAAAACAAGACACAGTTAGTTATTAACATAAAAGATAGAAAACTTAAATTACAAAATCGGCATGTTTCATATTGGGTACTTTTTATTCTAACTATGCGATATATAGAAGTATTTCGCTCCAAATGTCCTTGACTTTACCTAACAAGTACATAATAGCCATAGATATTTAAAACGAAACACCTTGTTTATTCACAGAATGCCATCAGTCATAAGCAAAATACACAAATACCTGAAACCGGGAGGCTTAGTTGTTTTCCGCGACTACGGCCGCTACGACCTGGCCCAGCTGCGCTTTAAAAAGGGCCGTTGCATATCAGACAATTTCTACGCCAGAGGGGACAACACCTTGGTCTACTTCTTCACACAAACGGAAATTGGGGAGCTGTTCAAAAATGCCGGATTCACTGAAGAGCAGAATTTAATCGACCGAAGGTTACAGGTCAACAGAGGCAAAATGCTTACCATGTACAGAGTTTGGATACAAGCTAAATATAGAAAGCCTTTATAACGAAACAAAATTGGTCTTGCTACAAAACGTTGTTTACGTTTATTTCTCGGCTAACTAGCTTTTTTTATTCACATACCCCCTTGCCAATAAATCCGTTGAAACTTATACCGAAGTTATTACAGTTCTACTGACACTGATTACTCAGTATTTGACATGCAAATGACAACTCACGCTGAGCTTGGTGTACAGTCGGTATACCTAGATTAGTCACGTTTAATGGTAAAGCCGGTATAGTACGGCCAAGAGAATCCGTTTGACAGTTGACACTAAAATGGTCGACGTACATACTTTTGAACCGAAATCGAATTAATGATAAAAATATTTATTTACTGATTTCATAAATATGCTATAATAACTACTAATAACACTCCGCTTCAATCACAACGGTCAATTTCATACAATATGACCTTTTACCTGAAAGAGGTAACCGCAGCAAGTCAATCACAGAATAGGTAGTAGAGTCGAGCGAGTTTCCCACGGTCTTAGCTAGTCTCTAACGGACCTCACTGTACTTAGAACTAGTAGAGTGGGGTATTTTGTACTTCCACTGAAATAGAGGAAAGCAGAGGGAATTAAAAGATAAAAACGGACTGTGATTTTCTTTAATAGTTACAAGAGAGAAGAGTTAGTTACGGATCTTCTGCTCCGTTCATAACAAAACCTAGAACACCCTCCCACCGCTCCGCTCATTATCCTTTTGCGATGGAAGGCGGGCATAGAGTTCAGTGCTTCAGACGCATTCTGTCAGCTGCAGTATATATATACGTCCTAATGATATAGCACGAGAGTTTAAACTACGAACAACGTTTTGCAGTAAGGAAAATGTCTTTATTCTTTAATGGGGGTAAACTGAAAACGGTAAGGTTTTGCGAAACCGTTCAAGAGCTTCGTCACCACTTTTATCGGTGGACCGTTCCATGTTATTTGGAACACGTCTACTAATTTAGAAACCAGTGTTTCTATTTCTAATTCAGCGATTCTTCTGCCGATGCAACTCCTCACTCCAAAGCCGAAGGGAAGGTACACCATTGGATGTGCTTTTCCGTAATAAAGCGGGTCACTTTTGTCCACCAGCCAACGTTCTGGTAAGTATTCCACAGGTTTTGCGAAGTACTTTTCTTGCCTGCACAGATACTCGTTTGGTGCTATCACCTCAATCTGGAAATTAATATCCAGAGATCATTGTCATGGAAATATGTAGGTATCATTATTGTATCTTGTAATTTTTTTCTACTTATTCGCCCCTTGCAAGTACTAAGAAGTACTTTCCGCGTTTACAATATGTAATTTAACACCATAGGTACACAAGTCCTCGAATAGCACGAATGTAACAAAACCGACTTCATAAAATACAGGCTGAGTCGGAAATACCGAGTCAATTTCAGCAGTGTCAAAATGCTAAAAAATATCGTTCACCCCATACAAACATCGATCAGCTGCTTGTGATTTTTGTATGAAGAGTTCGATTTTTTTTTTTGTTTCTACCTGTTAAAATGGACTCGGTAAACTCTTGAAAGGGTATTTCCGACACAACCTGTATAACTAGTAAAAATAATCGTACAAACAGTCTTACCCCCTTCGGTATGAGATATCCTTTGACAGCATGCTCCTTACTCGTGCGACGTAGATTTGCCGGTATAACGGGCCATATTCTAAGCGCTTCCTTGATGCAGGCCTTGAGGTAGCGACTGTTGTTTGTCGGAGATCGGACCTCTTGCCTTAGTTTCTCCTGCTTATCCGGGTTCGTGGATAGGTGATAGAGTAGTCCCGTTGTTACGAACGACACCTAAAATGTACAAGTATGTGTTGTATTTACAGTTAAGTAATGCCGATTATTTTTTATTAGGTAATCTAATTCACGCATTAAATCAATAGTGGATTTTGACTGTGACCTCACCAACTTATTTCTTTTTTACCTTTTTTTACACCTTCTTTAATAATCCCACTCACTGGTGCACAAATGTCCCCCGCAAGATGCGCTACGACGACCTGTGTGTGACTTCCTCCACGAATGCGGCCCCGGGCTTCACTGGACTACTTTGTCAGAGGTGTACCCAAGCCGTGCGTTATCATTCGTGACTGCCATTCTAGGACTTTCAGTCCCTATCGGCCCTCATTATGAGCTGTGTTTCCAACTCACTTCCACTTCAGCTGTCTATTCCAAACATAATGTTGTTGACTTGATTCTTTTGCTTATCGTCATAATTTCTGATTCTATCACAACAGAGCACTTACCAGCAGATCCCTACTACCCCACTAGCCGAAAGCGTTAACAAATTTATATTTTATATCGAACCGAGGACAGTCCCTCTCCCACTGTAATTTCCTAGCTTTCTTACCGTATCAACACCTGCCATCAGCATCTCATTGGCCATCATAATCGCAACTCTTTCGTCTATAGCCAACAGTTTCTCAATCACGCTCTTCTCTTCCTCATGCAGTTCTTCATTGCGCCTCAGAATATTGTTCCTTGCTTCTTCAATGTACATGGTGCTTATTCTGGAATAGGGGTGTGAGTTCGTAACACCTATGTTTGTGGTTCTTAATTTCCAGGAGGAATGCAGAAGATTCGGTCACACACACATCCAAGTCAATAGTCCTAGTACAGCACAAATTTCATAAAACCTATACCTATATATTTATTTTTTCATAAATTACACTTATTTCAAACTCTATTTTAACTTCCAATAATTAAATATGAGGATACTTACTGCCATTGAATGTCATAAGCTCTCATTATTTTCTTGAAGGAAGGAGTACTGATATATTTCCACGGGTTAGGCAGAAACTCCAGTTTAAACGACAGATCCAGAATGTCTTTTGCACTTTGCATCAACATTTTGGCCGGATGATCTGCACTTAGGTCTTCCTTCAGACAACCTAGCCTTGTTCCTAAACCGATGAAACCTAGGCATTCCAAAGCGAATTTCGAAATTGCATCGTCAAAGTTTTCCTGAAGATATTCACCATTTTTTTGTATTTTTATCCTGTAATAGATTTAATCGTTATATTCCTATGTTAACATTATTAATACGAGACATGTAGTCTAAGGACAAAAGTTTTAATTGATTACCTAGCAAAAGTGATTTTCATGACAAAAAAAACTACTAATGATTTTAAAATTTAACGCTCCAACTCTCAAAAGTTATAAAAACCGTTCCAAATCGTTTTTATGAGCATATTAAACAGCATCATATTTGAATAATTACTCGTTAATTTTCATAATACGGCCATTAGTTTAGTAGTTAATAGGTACACCCGGGGGATTTATTTCACCCGGGTCATTGCTACTAGATTAATAGCAAAGTACCTTGTAAGGTAACCTTATCTTACTTTTCAACGAATTCCGAAGAAATTTCTTCGAGTCCCGGTGAATACAGCTTTACAAGTTTTATTTTAAGTAGGGCAGGGTTCACTTTTGTACGAAACTCTCGCCAATCTGATCCTTGTCTGAAATAAAAAAGTATTCGATAGGCTCTTCATTTTATGCACCTAGGTTTAGTGAATAATTCACTTCGTTAAACGCGGTTTTTATAATTATTATGATGGAGTTCCCCCGAAGTTTTCTGCTAGCTCAGTATATTGGGTATCAATCGACCTTAATATTCGAGTGTTGCTGTTGGTCGGATTATCAAGGCTAAACCAGCAGGTCATCTTTAATTCTAACGACATATAAGGTTTACCAGAGGAGTATTCTTCGCGTGGCCCTTTTTGTACAAGTAATAAGGTATAAGTTAAATGCTTACCTTAATATACCCACAAGATCAATCACTGTGTGCGTTACCAAAAATATTAAAGCAAAGACTTACGCCACCAATAAACTGTTAAGTCCTTCAAAAGTGGACTTGCGAAAAGTGTTTCTGTAGTACAATATCGTCTCGAATCCAGGTCGCAATGGATTCTCTTCTTCTGCTCTGTATACCTGTAATTAAATTACAGTACGTATATAGTACCTATACTTACGCATATGTTTTCATATAATTCATAGGTAATTAGACAAGTACCTACCTATATAAGTCTAAAGGCTCTACTGACTAACGCGAATGATGGTTTTAGAAGTATTGGTATGTCAATATGAAGAACTTTTACTGTGACGACAATCCGGGCAAATGGAAAAAAAATTTTCGTCTCCATACAAAATAGACTTTCTGCCTTGGAAGATGACATTTTCTGTGGAGATGAAACATTTCTATTTGCTCGGGGTCCTTTATACTCAGTATAGCTGTAATAAGAAATGTTTCCTGCAAACTTTCATAAAAGAAACGAAAGAATTATTAAGGAAATTTGGAATCACATGACACTAGTCTACTACTTAGTTAGAACACAATGGCAACTGTCGATGATTTCTATCGAAAACGATAGCTGAAAAGGAGCAACCTCATGCGCAGTCTTCAACTAAGTACATGAACGCAGTCGAAGGTAGCCGCAAAACTTATCAGTGGAAATCATGGGCACCCCGCAACTGTTTAGGGGTAGGTACAGTCGGCCAAGAATCTAAGGTTGAAACTCATATGAATGTCATTAGACATGAAGGTTCATTGTTCACTTGTCACAATATACCAACTCTACCGTATTGATGTTTTAGTGACACAGGAAGTGTCATCGAAACTGATAGACCATT
>SJJU01004223.1:0-13502 GCA_012932125.1 Conopomorpha cramerella | reverse complement strand
GTGCCGCTATTTTCATTTACGGAATGAAAACAGAATTATTTCCTGGAGTATTTCCTGCCGACAACGTAACTATTTTTAGCAATTTAAATAGGTTTACGAGCGTACTACGCCGATATTGTAATATTATTACCTACCTCTCGCTACAATGTATTCTGGTAGGTTATTAAATGTTTATTGTTCTATGACGGTTCGGTATTTAATTTTATCTCTATGACTTCTTGGTAACTATAATATAAACAGTTTATGTAATTTTTACTTTATAATTGAAGTTCGTCAGTTTTACTCCAAAATAATGAGCAGTTTTTTTTTTTTAAATATGCCACACAAGAGAGAGTACGAAGTCGAACGATCCTAGAATAAAGTAGTTTCTCTTTCCTTTAAATACGAGACATATATGTGTTTAAGAAAACTCCTTATTAGATAATCAAATACAAGAACGAATACGTGAACCATGGTAACACTTGTTTGACAACAAATTACGACTGGTCTGCGATATGGTCCACAATGAAGTACGCTTGGATATTAAGCACCTTCTTCTTCGCCCTGACTTAAAGACGTTGCTTTATATTGGGAAGGATCGTGGTCAAAGCTATGTTTATAGTGGATTAAGAGTCATATTTGAATTTGCTGTGAAGGATTGTACAATTCGAGAAGCCGGGCCCCAGGAAATGGTTATTTATAATAACTTTAAAGACAAAAGAACCGACTTCAACTAGAAAAATATGACAGATTTGTTTTTTGCTTATAGGTGCCACTGTTGGAACAGAAAAAATGTAAATAGTACCAAACGGGAGGCAACATTTTTCAAATACAAAAGAATCCTCCTAATCGGTTCGACCAGTCAAAAGTTTTAAGGTAACAAACATCAAAACCGACGAAATTAAAACTTCTTCCTTTTTTTCAGATGGTATAGGAAACGTAACTTACTTCAGAAACAACAGTCCATCTTCAAGCAGCACACGATGAGGGTGATCACTCGCGGACAGAGGAATAGCATCCTTATACCAGTGGATCACAGGTTTCGGTTTCCCTTCAGCAACACAACGGAGTGTGGCTGGCTCACTTCGTCCGACAACTGTGTCTGATGGGTGCTCCTTGATCCGCGGGGCCCGACTCTGACCTGATGACAAAGACATTCGAATTATTTACACACGTAAACTCACGTCAATAGTCTTGTTGTGTGCACACACTGGTATGAGGTTGTTGTTGTTTGAATGGGTGTTGTGAATAAATGAACGTATTGGGCATGTACTACGTTTATTATCGTATTATATATATAGAGTAAGGGTAAAGCAAACGAAGCTACTATTTCAAACCTCATAATGAGAAACAAAACGCGTGGTGACTGCGAGTAGAATACATGTGTCACCACCCCAGCCCAACTTCTCCCGTCTTCCCGAAGACGGGCAGCAGCGCTCTATGTGAGTTAAATCATAACACCACTGCAATTGCTAACCTATCTGCTAAGCGTGGCCATTATTGACATATCAGCTCCGCCCCCCCCCCCTCTCAAATTTTTGGGGGAGGCCCTCGTCCAGCAGTGCAAGTAATGTGAAACAAACTGATTTCTTTCTGGTTACTTGTGATTATTCTTTTGGCAAGTACCTACATGTATATCTAAGTCAGCAGGTACACTTAGCAATTTTTTCATCGACACTTGAAAGAGAGAATAAACAACTGCCATCGGTAAATTGATCATATTTTCCTTTGTCGAAGGTCACAGGCCGTTGCAATAAACTTACAATTAATAATGAAACACTGTTGCAGTATATCAAGAGCATCGTTGGGTTCCTGATAAATTAAACTGCACTATATATATGTATACGCGTACCACCAGCGAAGCATCTACCTCTCCCGCTCTCAGCTATGCGAGATGATAGAGAGAGCTATAATACGCGCTCCGAACGACTCACTGAAGGTACGTGTGTATCTACGTATACATTATAATCATCATCAGCCCATATTTGTCCATTGTTGGACATAAGCCTTCAATTGCACGCCACTTTGATTTGTTTTCGGCTTCTCGCATCCAGCTCCTGCCAGCCATCTTGCACAAATCATCAGTCCACCTTGCACGCCTACATGACGAAGATAACTATAGCATTGAACCTGTAGTCCATTAAATGTACTGAGGATATTGGTACCTAAGGTGTATTTTATTATATGAACATAAAAACGAGAGGAGGTCATGTATGAAAAAATGTATGAATGTATATGAAGCGAAAGGGGTATGTCAGGACCGTGACAAATGGAGATCTGTAGTCTCTGCCTACCCCTCTGGGAGACAGGTGTGAAGTTTATGTATGTATGTATGTAAAAATACATCATCATCAGCCACATGACTTCCACTGCTGGGCGAGGGCCTCTCCAATGATTTCGTCTAAAACAAATGAATCGCCACTGTTGGCAGACGGGTTGGCTATCTCAGTGGTGTTGTGGTATAAAATACATAAACAGACAAAATGGTCGCTCGTAACTCCAGTTAAGTGCGCGCGAATCTTACTTCTTACTAATATTATAAATGGGAAAGTGAGTTTGTTTGTTTGTTCCGCTATGACGTCGTAACTACTGAACCGATTGCTTTGATATATGCAGACGTATAGTTAGAAGTCCGGTTTAAATAATAGGGTTCTTTTTATCCCGGAAAAATTGATATTCCCGAGGGAAAACAAAAATATTCTTTTATACCGCAATATAACCGAAGCCCACGCGGGCGAAGCTGCGGGCGGAAAGCTAGTCAACTATATCTCGTGCGATAGGTATGCTCTTTGACTTGCTGATGTTATGCGACGAAAATTGCTCTACTGAATCTATTTTGTACTAAAGTTCAGCTTAATACACGACTAGAAGTATTCATTAGGTTTCCAGTGTACTACTAAATGTCAAGGAAATCAATTATGTGTAACGAATATTCAACCCCGGTCCGGTCGATGGCTTATACAGGGTGAAAAGGAAATCTCCCCATTCAAACTAGATCAGCTGATTGCTTGAATGCTTCAGGTTGAATTTGTTTTTCTTCCGAAGGCATTGAACAACTTATATAGACTCAGTAGAAACAGTAAACTTCGGCTTAAAATGGTATTTTCGGCTCATCCTGTATAACTATTGGTTGCCTATTTTTATAAAGCTCGTGAGAACAGTCTGACCTTTTTAATAGACACTTTACAGGGTGTGTCGTAATTAATGGTTACGATTCAAGAAGGCATAAAAATAATTATGAAGGTTTTTATTATGAAAAGATTGCTAATTAAAATAAGCTTTTATTTGTCTGTGGCGAAAAAAACCTAACAATTATTATTCTGCAAAGGTTTTTCCGTACCGTAAGAAAAATAATATCGTAGTTCTTACTAAACGATGCCTAGAGCTTTTTCGTTTTCCTGCAAAAATGGTGAAAATGATTTATGCAGAGGAAGTTGTCTATTGGTTTTGATATATCATAACAACTCGACCTTATTGATGTTTTAGTGATACAGGAAGTGTCATCAAAACCGATAGACAACTTCCCCGGCATAAATAAGTTTCACCATTTAAGCCACCAGCAGGAAAACGAAAAATTAAACCCTAGGCATCGTTTAGTAAGAACAAGGATATTATTTTTCTTACGGTACACAATAATGTGACACGTAAAAATGAACCTTAATTTCTAATGACATTCGTACAAGTTTTGACTTTAGGGTAGTAAAATTGATTCTTGGACGACTCTACCCACGAATTCGAAGAGTATTTAAGATTTAAAATTGTAATATGAATATACTATTATTGGCAAGAAACATTAATGTAACTAGAACGCAATATACTTACTTTAAATTCTCTGATAACATTTTCTAATGTTGCATCAAACAGAAGTGGTATCATAAATAGCCCTACGCATGCGTACTCATGTCATGCCTTATTGAATTGGGCTGATCTTATAAGAATACAGGTATTAGTCGTAAAGCCCTCCAAACAGTCACAGTAATTCTGAAAGTCCTTTGAAGTCCTAATTAATTTATTGTAAAAGATACAAACTATGCTCAAGTGACACTTTAGTACTCTACCTACTGATCATTGCGGCCTGTATTTTTTTTTCCTTTAGTTATTCTTCTACAAACACGCACGTTTAAAAACGGGACAGGTAGTGGCACTTGGCATATTAATTCCAATAGTTCACTGAGTATATTTCGATTAGCTAGGTGGACTAACTAGTGGTCAGAGCATCTGCCTCTAGAACGAAGATCGCGGTCGGATCGTCCGACATAATACTTTAATATTGCTAAGCTCAGATATTAAAAATTTGTTGTGTGCGTCTGTCTTGTCTTGGAATTTCCCAAAGCTTCCGACATGCTGTTTTTTATCCTTAGAGAGGTTTTTTTGTGACAGATTTTTATAATAAGATGATAAACCTATTTATAGCCCAATACTTTCTATTCGCCGCATCAAATTTTCCTTAGGTCTCTCCATACTAGCGCGACTGACCTAAAACCAATACCTACGTTTAAGTAAGTTGTACTAAATTATAGACCTAGAAGTAATTAATTATTAAATATTGATAACCCGTACATTATCAATATAATTAGCAATAGTATTATTCATCTCATTGTTTTTAGCGTCTTTTGCCTTTATAGTATCAGTGGGAATAATAGAATCCTTTGTTAAGCGTAAATAATTCCTATGTAAGTAATTGTGTTTCAAACCGACTTAAAAAAAGAAGGAGGTTCTCAATTCGTTAGTATTTTTTAATGCTTTTTACCTTTAAACTTTTGACTCGATGAACCGACTTTCATGTTTTATTTTTATTTGAAAGCTGGTACTTCCCGTTTGAACCAAACATTTAAATTAGATTTAGTTCCGACAGTGGAATTGTTAAAGTCGGCTCTTTTTTCTTTAAAATGATCAACTATTTGTATGTCTGGGTTATTATTGCATGGCTTTTCGGAAAATTGGTTGTCCGGCTATAGATACTAGACGTGTACAGTCATGGGCTATCGGGGCGCAACACTTTCGGAGATTTGACCAGCATTTTGAATTGGCTGGGTTATCAATATTTTGAGAGATAACCCGACCATATTACAAGCACGGTAAGTCCAACAGCGGTAGTCCTAGTACTTTTTCATAACCTATGGTGAAGAAAACTATCGCAATGAAAACCTTTTTAGTTTAATATTCTAATCCATAGATTATATACAGGAAATCGTTTATTCAACAATATCCGTGTAGGTTTGTGTGAGGACTAAAAGGGGTAGTTATATATTTAGACTAGTGGACGCCCTGCGATTTCATTCGCGTAGTTTCAGTATCTCATACAAACTATAGCACGCTCTATACTGCACTAAGTCCCACAGGAACGGGATCCATACATTCTATGTTATTCTCCTGGTTCTAAGCTGCGTCCTCACCAATTTTCTGCCTAATCGGTTCAATCGTTCTTGAGTTATAAGTGTTGTAACAAACCCGTTTTTGTTTTATATACGTATATAGATATATATATGTAGCTAATTTATAACTGAATATTTTTTTTAAATAAATAATAATATTTTGTACATAGTTCAACCCGTTCAGCACCATTCCGACCCTCGTTAACAATTAACATTCAATTGTGTGTAATTTCTGCTGGTTAGCCACCGCCAAGGGTGGTTTGACGAAACTTGTGAATGCATTTTACGTACATTTATTTAAAAAATGATTGTGTACACTATACAATAGGTGATAAATAACGATACTCTTTTCATTCAAGCTCTGATAAAAAAAAACTTTGTCGCTTTAAAAGCTTATAAATCTTTATTTTGTTAATATAAGACTTCTTCTACTTGATATTATTGGAAAACTAGATCTTAGTAACGCGGTTTCCGACGGCACTTCAAACAACTACCATTACAGAGAAATACGTTAAAGTAACTTTACGTACTTAACGTATGTCTCATATTCGTAAATCATAGCTATAAAACATTAATTCCTTACCATCAATCACCGATACAAAAGCGAAGAACAACAACAGGACCAATAAGATCTTCTGTTCAACGTTGAAGTCCGTCCTTTTAGCACGAGGTATCATAATGAATCACAGAACGTCACTTCACTTCACCATATTAAGGTTTACAGTCGTGTATTTTGCTTAATAAAGTATTATAACACAGACATCGCGAGGGGTTCGTACCGCGGGGCGACGCGGGTACCTCGCTTGACGGCCGACAGATTACTGATTCCCCCACCATAATTCTCGCGTTGCGCCGACTCCGCGATGCTATGAGCTTTTGATGCAGCAAAAGTTGAACTTTGCCTATCGCTACTGATAAGAGATCTTTTTATATCCGTGCGGTTGCGAACACGTGCACCGCATACGTATTGTATTGTAGATTTTTTGGTTTTGTTTAATTTTCATTTGGGGGTTCACGTTTAAATTGCACTCGTATTTTTTTTATTAACGAAATAACATTACGGTCGAGGACGTAGTTACCGTTTTTTAGAACTGTATGTAGTGTTATAACTAGCTGCTCGTCCCGACGTCGCATGAGTGCGTGTTTCTCTACTATACTGCGAGTAAAAGGATCCCGAGCAGTGATCGAAACGTTGTTTGGAAGTTCAATATGAAGCACTTTTAATATGGCGACAATGTAGGGAAATGAAAAAAATGTTCGATCCCCATACAAAATGTCATATCCCGAGACAAAAAAAATATATTTTGTGGAATGGGGATTTTTTTTTCATTTCACCGCATTGTCATAAAAGTTGTTCATATTAACGAGTCCAACAACGTTTCTAAGACCATTGCTCGGGGTCCTTCTACACGCAATGAGGACTACAACTTACAACTAGCGGCCTGTCCCGGCTTCAAACGAGTGCAAAACTCATACTAAGTGTTCTCTCTATTTTGTGTATATATTATATTAGTCTCTACTACATTATGCGTGTAATATACGTAAATACGTATACGATTCCAGAGGAAATCCTCTGGAATCACTCGAACTATTAAAAGAAACCGTAGTTTAGTTAGTTGGCGTACCTACTATGCATGATATAAGCTTACATAGAGACAGGCAGCGAAAAGCAACTTTGTTTTTTAATATGTATTGATGTAGGTTCATTTACTTAATATGTATGTGTAAACACAATATAATACAGACACAATATAAACTGAGAGCAGCGAAGGATGCTGGCTGACGAGGAGACAATAAAAAAACAAAATAAATCGCCCAACTGTAGAAGTAATTTCATAAATTACATCTACAGTTATGTTTCCTGCAGAGTAGGTAAAGTGTGGGCGTCCTGGAATCACCGATGAACACCAAAAAGGCAAGCGCGCTCTTAACACCACGAAGGATGGTACTCAAACACTTGCGACTAATAGCAATCAATACAAAAAACATTGCCTCCACAAAGAACCTCCCTGAAAATTTACTCGTTTTCCCCTGACTGACGCCACGTTCGTTACCTACCAATCGCAATTCAGCATGCGTAGACCTGCGGTGTCAAATAGAGCCAAAGTTATTCCACGCACGTAGGCCGTGTAACCCCGTGCGGTCTGTTCGTCGACGGGTAATCAACCCATGTGATAGAGACGTTTCCCCATCAGCATTTTGTTGGGTTGGCTGATGTCGCCTCATCAGGGCTGTGTGTATCATGCGCTCCGCCATTTTGGGACGCCCCGTGATTACTCCTTCGGGGTTTCAGGACGTTACATTCTCACTGTTGCATACTTTCGTGTGTCTTCGTCATGATTAAAGCAAAGTCGTACATTCCATGTGTTAGAACATAATCTTGAGTTTGTTATTAAAATATTTTTCGTGTTAATACCGCACAATAAAAATGTAAACTTAACAAAAAAGGTTTAAAAAATATGTCGGTAATACACAAACACAGTTACGAAACTGTACATATATTGATGTCGCAAATAGAAAAGAATGATCATGATTCTAAATCAAAGCGTATAATGAACGCTTTTGAAAAATGTCATATCCCATCACTTCATAAAGTTTGAATAATAACCTGGCGCGAAGCAACAAAAAGACAAGATGCAGACCATTCAGTGAATACCGAGCATACCAAATGGATCGATAAAATCGTATCATCTCAATCTACTAACGTCTCTATAAATACCGAAAACAATTTATAACATCTACTTCCGATTTTTCATGAGTCATGCACCTTGTCCCGTGGAGTTAGGAAAGATTACATCTGATCAAAAATAGTTGCACTCGCAAGGAATACCTAGGTACGTATTATCAGGCAGAACAAAGTTCGGAATTGCGTCATGGTAATTATCTAGTACACTCGGTTTACTGTATTAAGAAACGAAATGTCATATGTCAATTAAATATTATAAATTATAATTATACACTTACAATTATTATCAGAGATTATTTCCGAATCCTATAATCTTCTTTTTAATTTTTTTCAGTGTCAATGTCTATTATTAATTTTGGTGTATGCACGCACACTATTCATAGATAAAACAGTTTATTATATTTTTTAGACCGTTCAAGTCTAATTATTCCATAGTCTACATCACCCGCATTCCGATCACGTAGACAGAGTCCAGTAGTGCAACCCGAGTCAAGTGAAGCAACCGTTTGACACACGTGGTTCAGGCTCTAACAAAGCCTCAGACAGTAATATTACATTGCATAATTGACTCAATTTAATTTAGTTCCAACACAAGTTCTGTGGCTAGCCAAGGCATCTTTAGGCCGCTTGCTTTTTTTTTGTCGGTAGATATCCAAAAGGACATACCTAAACACTTCAATAGTATAAAACAACGTCGCTTTTTGCTGTCTGTCCCTATGCTTAGAACTTTAAAACAGTGCAACGGATTGTTATGCGGTTTTTGTAATAAGTAGTGCGATTCATTAGGAAGGTGTATATGTATAAAATCTGCATATAAAAGGAGAAAACACTCTTAATAATGTATATAGGAAAACAAAGATTTGACGAAAAATTTGCTGGGTAAGCTAGTACGAGATAAAGTAAACGCACCGCAATATAAAACACGCAATAAATTGTTAGGTTAGACGTTTTGAAGGAAGACGTAGTGACCAAGATTGAAAAGGGCATGCTTCGGTGGTTTGGGCATATGGAGAGAATGGATGAAAGTCGATTAGCGAAAGAGATTTATATAGGTGATGTAATGGGCCGGGTGAGTAGAGGTCGCCCCAGAAGGACATATACAGACCATATTGGTGATGTCCTGGCCGAAGGTGGCGTGAAAAGTACTCGAAACCGAAGGTCATGTATGAAAAGATGTATTGTAGATGAAGCGAAAGGGGTATGTCAGGACCGTGACAAATGGAGATCTGTGCTACCCATGAGCCTACCCATCTGGGAGCCAGGCGTGAAGTGTATGTATGTATGTACATTGTTAGGTTTTAACCATATTGTGCACATCACTTTCTAATGTAGGTAACATTCGAAAATAAATCACCGATTCTCGTCGCGTCGTCGGCGAGATGCCTTAAGTTACCTACTGTGAGAGATAGCAAAAATTGACAAAAATACTTTTTTATTGCACATAATTAATTTCAACACCGAAATTTTACGAAGGGTTTACTCTTGATTCCCCTTAGATCGGCCTAATTTTAATTCAGTTTTGGGGTTGATAGTTAATGCCTTTAAAATCCCCTCCCGCTGATCTCGGACAAATTAAAAGTTCTTTTATACCACCTCCTGTGGTTATATTAAATTACGCTTTCAAGAGATTCTGCATACCTTAATAATTTTTACATTCTGATTGGTATCTTGTGCTCACTGTTCATTGCAAATTCACATCCCCTTTATTGCTGCGGTGAATATTTTCACTTAAATTTCTTGGATTTTATTCAAATACTATTAAAAATACTGTATAAAGATATGCTAAGAAAAAAAATATGATACAGAAAATGATAGCACTTACTGAATACATAAACTCGAAGAGGCTTCAAATTATTTTTATTTACTGAGAAATCTTAGTAATCATTTTTCTTAATAGGTAGTTTATGAACAGAAATTAACTAATAATAATTTACTAGACTTGCTAGTTACCTGAATTTGTCATCGTTGACAAGTGAAGCTGGCAAACAGACACAAATAACGCTTTGACTAAGAACAAAGGCAATATGTAACTACATACATTACATTTGGCGACAGACGACAAAAGTACCTATTCTAAAGTCAAAACATTATATAAGTTAACAATGTTTACATTCTGTAAAAGTACAAAAAAATAAATAAGAAAATGTTCCAATCTAAAGTAAATTGCCAATATTGTTGCGTCCGTACTAGTAAAAGGGAGATCCAAACGCATCTTGGTCGTAGCTATAAAACATTTTGCTATCAGCCCTGAGTGGCTTGAGACCGCTAATTCAATAAATTCCCCGCTCATAAATAACCCTGGTACTGGCAGACACTCCAGCCAGACGCAGCTAGCCCTGATCGCGTTAATTGCATATGAATGTTCTTACCACTTTTCTGCTTAGTTTCTTGTTGGTTTTGTTGGCAATACACTTGTACCATCAACGTGTTGCATACATTATGCCCTGTTATTTCTTTGCTAATTAAGGCTTGCGTAGGATTTTTCAAACACATTCAAGCGAAATGTTTTTTTAATTAATAATTTGAGATTAAAAAAATACAACTCCAGGCCAAACACAAGCACACACGCAACGAAAATGAGAAAATAATTTTACAGCTTGCAATTCGAATAGAGTTCTTTGATAATTGGTGATAGTGGTTTTATACGTATACTAGGTAGGTGCAATAGTCGGCCAGTTATTGTCACAGTAAAGTAGTGTATAAAAAGGAAATATTTTTGGTGAAAAAGTGATTAGTTGAATTTTTTATAGAAACTACTAGCTGGTCGAATTCTTCTTTTAAAAAAGTAAAATAAAGGAACGAGATGATAAAAAAAAGTTTTGATTTGAAAGAAAGTTGTTTGGACACAGATGGAGGATAAATATAAGTAGCGTATGTCCAGATTGGTGATGTTTTGGCGGAAAATAGTCATGTGCCTATGCGTATGAGCGACAGCCGTAGAGTTTATTTATGATACATAAAGGTAATAGCCGTGTGTTGACGGCGAATAGAATACACGTGTCATCACCACAGGGATCGTAAGAGGCGACCGAGGGAACTCTTCAGAGGATGGGCAGCAGCGCTCTGTCTGTGTTAAACCACAACTCTACTGTGATCGCCAACACGCCTGCTATTTTTGACATTTCCCCCCCAAATGATCATGGAAATCATTAGGGGAGACCTTCGTCCAGCAGTGGACGCCATGCGGCTGTTGACGACGATGATGAGAATTTGTAATTATAACTGTTTAACTTGATTGACGTCTCTTGTATTACACGTATATCCTGTGTCTATTCTTAGGTGAGAACCATTACTCTACTTGCAGTATCGATTGCTATGCACATAATGGCACTATTCGCTAACATTCGTGTCCTCTTCTATGCTTCCATGAGCTTTTATTTCTCTTTATTGTTAAGAATAGAGAGACCAGGAAGGAAGATAATCGTTTAGTTTGACACGGCCAAGTCTTTCCGTCCAATCAACAGTCACTGCACCATTTCCGTGAGCGGCACCATAAGTGTTGTTCTTTTCCGTTTCAATATTCAAAATTTATTCCTATTTATTTTAATTTATTCGTGCACCATTCTCAATGATAGCCTTTCGAACCTCTCGAATATTGATAGAGTATTTTGAGTAGCCAGTAACTATATCCCTTAATTTTTATAGGCTAGATAAAATTATCATATTCCATTTTGAAATGGTCAACAATGAACAATACAGGGTATTCTTTAACTTGCTTAACCGTTTTAATGATAATAGTTTGTTTCTTTCAGAATATTAATTCTATTTAAAATATACGACCCACATGGTGAAGCAATAACTTTAGTCTCGTTCATGATCAAAAAAAAGTTTTTGAATGTAGCCAGAAAGTCGCAGCGCAGCTGCTGAATCATTCCAAAATATTTTTTTGTGAAATCTTCATAGAGTAACTCAACATACATCTAATACATATTTAGAAATTACACTTTATACATTAATCAATACAATAGGAGCAAAATAATAGTTTTTTTTTAATTATTACTCACACAACCTCTGCCTGAAATGGTATTTTGCCTATGTAGTGCTGAATAAACTTTGTCAAACCACACCCTATTTTGTGGTCGAATGGTTCGCGTAAAATCGTATATTATGGTGGGTGTTACCTGCAACGCAATTCTCATCCTCCGTTAGTATAAGTTAGTATCAATTTGGGTCTAAAATCCCATGTTGTAGCTACGTGTTGTGTAGGAAGTGATAGTGACAGTACGTCATTCGGAAATTGCACTACCTACTGTACCTACAAAACAAATTGTATTGAAACGCACATAAAGCTCATACCACACACAGATGTGGTACTGCTGAGAAAGCGTACTGGCAGCGTACTTATTGGGTGTCCATAGACATCCTTCCTACATTATGTACGCTTAGTAGCTTAGCTTAGCTTCCTACTCTCAGTTACAAGACACTATTTTGCCTCTGGCATATTATAAAGAAAAAACAAATATAACAGCGCACCTCAAAGTGTTAAAAGTTAAAACAGAACAAAGCCCCGAGTATGGAAGTTAAACTTAACAAAATTCCGTCCCCGGAACGCTTCCGGACTGGATTGTGTGTGCTGTTATTTAACAAAGTCCAGACGTGCGTGACGTATCTGGGTGTTTAACTTCGCTGTAATGTCTAAATAGACTAAACGCCGATACGAAAGGCTGTGCCTAGCTCTTTTTTTAAAAGAAAGTATGCTTTCTACGCCACCCAAATCTAGAAAAACACATCAAAATTACACTCAAATTTTTAATTCACTGCCACAAAAATTACCAATCATGTGTCTTGGCTCCGGTCATTATTGTCAACGTCAATGTGACATTCCATTATGGTTTTATCAACCATTGGAACTTGTTCAATTATTATATTTTGAACGAATTAAGTCTACCGTTGCAAACACTGTTCATTGTAATGGCATCCCAACGTGGCAATTAATTAGAAATATGGAGAGTATTAGTAGTATATATAATACAGAGTATAGAAGCCAATGGAAAATTCCACAGGAACAGAACCACAAGCGATTTATTATAGCGTTTCCATACACTCTCAAAACCGACACTAAAACCTAATTTGTTGACAATACAAAAGGCTCTAAAAAGTATCTATACAAAGTCTACGGCACAAAAACTCTTTTCGAATTCTTAGTCTAATTCTTCCTTAGTAAAATACTTTTGACGTACCTCTTATTTACACTTAAAGGCTTATTTTATTAACAACATTTGGCACCTACAAATTGGGTCTACTTGATACAGTTCAGTTTGCGTCTGTATTTCCAGTGAGTGTTTTTGTTTTCGTGATAGAGGATTAGTAAAAACAAACTGAAGAGGGGTGGTCGTTCGTCTAATCCTTGTTTTTGTTGGGGGCCTGTCGGCCCAATGTCGGCGACAAATGGAACTGACAGTGCTTACTGTCACAGAATAAAACTTGTACAGATGGGGCATTAACATTTCGTAGAGTTACAA
>SJJU01004222.1:0-24589 GCA_012932125.1 Conopomorpha cramerella | reverse complement strand
ATTAGGAATCAGAAGCGGGTTTTATAAAAAAACAACTTTATTGGACACACCAAAATGGCGCCCTTCTTATAGCGAAAATACAATTTACAATTATGACATGAAATCAAACCTTAAATCAATAAGAGGAAACAATACTGCTTTATGATTGAGAATAAATACGAGTCAACAACGTCACCGAACCGATCACGACCCAAGCTGTTCAACGATTCTCCGTGCGCACGCCGGGCGACGGCTTTTATAGGTTATGAAGGGAGGGACGCGGTCGGTGGAGTGACGTCACTGATCACAGGGTCCTAGTTTATCCTAATAATATACATAATATTTTATATGACGTCCGATATATCGGACGCTATGCTCTAAGGAACCTAAATTACTTGAGTTGAGTATGAAATGAAATGAATAAAACATTTGAATATTCTGCATCATTTATTAGAAAAATAGAAAACTAAATAGATCCAAATCTTACAATTAATGGCCTATTACATGGTAATCCATAAAACATTTAGGGTGAAGGCCCACATCACACTTCAATCATTTAAATTTGGACTTCCCTCCGCATTTATTAGCACAACGGCGCTCTGTACTAATGGGTACAATCCAATGGTCTTTGCCGTCATGCCGTGTGTTAGACAAGGGTTTCGCTGGTTTTTGACCTTGATGCGATGGGGTTCCATGTGAGGCAAGCAAACTTCGAGCCACATACCTTCTAAATGCAAACAATGATGTGGTCTCATTATTGCAACCATTCTTCCTTGCAAGCAATCAACTGTTCACCACTGACACGTCTAGGAAGTAAGCGAAAATCGGCCACCACCATTTTCTAATCCTCATTCTAGTTCGAAGATTCGCAACAGCTTGATCACATTTATCCACCTCTCCCATGTACTTGTTATAGCTTGCAATCATTGAAGGCTGAGGGATCGAAATCTTTGCCTTTTTTTCATTAGACCATCGAGTAGGAGTAGTCAAGGCCCAATTTTCGAAATTTGTTGCCACGGAGACTACATTATTGTCATTCCACCTACATACAAATACATCGTCAGACATTCTGTAGTCATTGTAGCCGCGTTCTTCTCGCTTGAACAGATTGACGTCTTTTATCGGACAATTCTCAACCCGGTTGGCCCGTATTGTGCCAGTAGCATAATATCCTACCTCTTTCAAATGTCACATCAAACTCAACGATGTGAAAAAGTTGTCGAAATATATTTTTATGCCACTTTCGGCTGGCAACTTTCCTAGTTCTATAAGTTTGAGAATTACATCTCCGCCTAACCCAAAATCTCGTTTTTCTGTGCTTTTCCCGGTATAAACACTAAATGCCACCATATAACCTGTGCTTGCACATAAAGCCCAATTTTTAAATCCGAATCTTATTGGCTTTCCCCTGATAAATTGCTTGGCGTAGTGTTTCCCATAGTATGGGATCATACTTTCATCAACGCTGTAATGTTCGTCTAGCCCATAATGTTTCTGAAAAGATTCACCGAGGCTATCATCTAGCAGCGGTCGCAACTTATACAATCTATCGGAAGAAGTAGATAAATTTGTGTTGTCGTTCAAGTGTAAATTTTGAAGAACTGATTCAAACCTATTACATCTTATACTTTCTGCAAGAATTTTCGGTACATCGTTACATTTAGAGAAGTAAAGTCTTTTGTTCGGTAATTTGGCATAACCTGACAATAACATTGCCCCCAAAATAACATATATTTCATCTTCGGTAACCATCAATTGTTTATTTTTCTGCCCTGCGTAAAGATTAGTTTGATCTACAATGTGTCTAATGAAATCTTCGTGAAAAAAAAGTTTGAAATAATCTAATGGATCCTTACAACTTTGACTTTCTATTAATGGTGGTTGGGAGTTGAACATTGGGCATGAAAAGTTCGGTAATTGTTTTTTCCACAACGTTGTCCGTTTCTTCTTAGCCTGAGATGTTTTTTGAATATTCTTACGCTTTTTCAGATGAGAAAGTGGTTCGTTATCTTCGTCGTCGCTTGAAGATTTTTCATGCGTAACTTCATTGCGCGATGATGGGAGACTTGTAGATGTAGAAGGCATATTATCATCACTAGATTCTTGAAAACGTCGTAGTTCACACCCACTTTGAAGTGATTTAGATTGCCATCATGTTCATCATCTGACTTGTTACTATCCTCATCCGTTGCCTGACCACTTTGCTCTATGGGTGGTTCAACATAAATAACATGCTCCGTGTCCTCATAATCTTCTTCGCATTCCAAAGCTGATAATATGTCATGCACCTTCAAGCTGCAAAACCAAGCACACACTACCACTGTAAAGCTGTGCATAGCGTCCGATATGTCGTACACCCCCAAAATCACATGCTTAGGAAAAAAGTAACAGTTTTGACATGAAACAAAGCCTATTATTACATAGATAGACATTATCGGACCTTGCTGCAAGAATATTTACGAAAATGTGTATGGTAAATTAAGGAGGAATACGAGTGCAATATTATGACACATTTGTGTTTGGTTTCATTGAGATAAGGAAAATTGTAATCCATTTTGGTAATCGGAGTTAACATGAAACGGAGAAAGTGAAAAAAGTGCTTGGTTTGACCATATGACATTGATGAATGTAATAGAAATGTAGTATATAGAAATTTAATAATACAAGTTAAAGTTAGCTTATGCGAAAATCCATATTTTACTAAGGTGTTAGGAACATTTCTGGGTCTCTAGTGTGGCATTTTTGTAGCCAAGTTCATCTATTTGGTCGACTCTAGAGTTTCTCATCAGCTTATCCAGTACATCCACTGAGGTAACCTTTAGCACGGAGCTAGTTTCAGTTCTTCGCATAAATATGTTACAGTTCGATGTCCACACATACTTAAATTTGAGCTCACTTCCAGTGGATCTGGCCTTGCTGAACAAAATCCTATTTTCTTTAGTCAAATGCTCGTTTATGAAGATACGACGTTGGTTAGGAGCGGCGCCCAGAGATTCGTTTGTAATTCCGCGACGAATTTTCGACGCCCGTATAAGTTCTATGTTTGACAGTTACTGATAAACTCTTCAAACACTTCTGATATAGCAGCGGCTACATTTACCTGCTTTCTTTCATCTCTAGTTGATCTCAACCAGTTCCATCAGTTGGGAATAAGGCATTTATATCTTCGTCATTAGACTTGAAGGCAGCAGAGTACAGTAATAAACCCAAGAAGGCGTCAAATTCAATCGCGTCTAAATCTTTCAGTTCTGGTTTGTTTACCCTTAAATATTTCTGCCTCAATAATTCCAGTTGTTCATTAGTATGAAGAATAATTTTACCCTTGATATTATAAGTAAGAAAAAAAACTAAACAAACTTACAGGCTCACTCTCCGTTGGAACATTCACATTAGGCACTGGTAATACGATGTTATGGGCTGGAGTTCTGCGATTTCGTGATGGTGGGTCAGCTGCCCACTTCATACATCTGCGCTTTCCATAGTATTTCCTCCTAGATTCCAGAGATGTTGAAGGCTCATCAGACTCAAAATCAAATGTTGGTTCTTCTATACATGCCTGAACATCAGGCTCTCCATCGGACGAAGAGTCCCTTCTATGCTCAGTTTCTAGTAGCACGTCGTCTTCGTCAGCCGAAGAATCATCTGATACTGAATATAACATTTCCACCAAAATTCACGGAAATTAGGATCGGACACATTTATCTGTCGTTGTTTCTTAGATTGGGAACTCGCAGACGTGGAAGGGCGCTTATTAGAAGCCATTTCAAAACTAAAACAAAAAATAACAAAACTAATTAAAAGTCACATGAACTCTGACGCTACGTCTCACATACGTTATCACGTGATTATTTACCTGTCATGGTACCTTTACACGCTCGCCAAGCCTTGGCAAGCTGCAAAAAACCCCAAGATCCCACAACTCTCGTTTGGCGTTTGAAAGTCGTTTACACGCTTGTGAGTGTGTCAGTCTGCAACATACATTCAAGCATAGCGGACACCGAACTTGTAGCGGCTATCGCGTTTGATTTAACGTACTTAGTTAACGTTCAAGAAAGCTCGACGACGACAACGAAGATGGTGGATGAAAAAGATTCATCGAAATCGTACCAGGTAACTACCGACTTCCTATTTTGGTCCCATTACAGTCCCGGATCTTCAATTTTTTTTAGGCGGGGCAAAAACTGAAAAATGCCGCCCCACCTACCTACTTATGTTTATTTTCACCTTTATCATCCATATAATTTCAGCTATCAATATGTACGATATATATTTAACAGGGTAGGGTTAAAAATAAATATGCATAATAAAAATAAAAATCAAATATATTATGAAATTTGTGAATTGAAATTACAATTTTACTCTTCGAGCTTTCTGTTCCGCAAATAAATCCATAATAGCCTTGTCATAATTTAACTCGTGTGCAATACGATTTTCAATCGTCCGGTCTTGTACGGTCTCTTGTGTGATGTGCGGCCCCGTTGATACAAGTGAAACACACGAATACTTGATAGATACTGATTATATTGGATGATTAAACAGACAAATGAATAAACAACGTAAGCACGTTACATATTTGGTTATGCACTTACTTCTACTGGGGTACTACATCTGAAATATCATAACTTTCGGTATTACCTTGGGCCTGGGAAATGGTCAATTCTACAAAAATCTCTGAAAGCTCCCTACCGAACTCTTCAATCGACCTATCGCTTTGCTTACACTGTTGTAGTTTGG
The DNA here is from genome assembly GCA_012932125.1 of Conopomorpha cramerella. NCBI lineage: Eukaryota > Metazoa > Arthropoda > Insecta > Lepidoptera > Gracillariidae > Conopomorpha > Conopomorpha cramerella. The sequence goes on along the minus strand of SJJU01004222.1, from coordinate 19,876 downwards.
ACTGAAGGGTGGTGTGACTTTTTTGTGGCAAGAGGTGTAACTTTAGATCTTTTATAAGATCATTTACATTTGTGTATGTACTTTTCAGTTTCAATTTAGCCTTCTGTGACAATCTAGTTTTAAGCACAAAAGGAATGAGCTTCGTAGTACTTTCCGTTTCGCTTAATGTAGAGCTGTAATACTCTAAACTCTCAATTAAATGTTTTGTAACACTCTCAGTATCGTTCAAGATTGGCAAAATGCTCAATGCCGTTTTTATATCAAAATTATCCCCTGACATTTTGACTTCTGGTTTACTAGAGCTTGATGAGCACAAAGTAATAACTTCCTGGTACAATGAAGAAAATTTCTCAGAAATAGAATGAATTAACTTAATTTCTGTCTCTGAAAGTTTCTTTAACTGTATATAATTATTAATTGTTTCTAAACATGCATGAAATCTCTGGTTGATTGTCTGAGCTTCCTTTATTTTTACTATAACAACAGATCCTGTTCTGCGGCTTGGTCCGATTTTTATCAGATACTTTCTTATTTCTTGCAGCTCTATTAATATAGTATTAAGATTTTCTGCCATTACTTGTATAAAATTGCATAGTTACTATAATAATTAGGTATAAACATTGATTACACAGTGATACATGAAATAATAAAATAAACATGGTTACATGACCGTGAGCACTGGTAGACACTTTTTCACGACGACACTTTCACTTTTCAGCTACCCTTTAGACTGGACACGTATCGTCCGGCGGATTTTGCCTTTGAAACAATGACGACGGCAGAGGCCTTCGAAAGTTAGAGTTCTCGCGCAACACAAACTCGTTGATTCTCCTTTGTATCATACGGTCGTGAAACTTGACGTACAGTCGGTAACGAAATATAGCCACACATACTGTTACTACTACACAAAGCACCAAAATTATCGTCTGCGTAGTGCTATAACTCTGCATTAGCTGGTTAACACGGGAGTTGTTACTGCCTCCGGCCGCATTCTGGGCTATGATAACTTCTTCGTGTTTTGCCTGTGAGCCTCCCATTTTTCTTGGGTTTCGAAACTGATGCACGTATGTACTAAAGAGCACTGGCATGAACACTGTTCCCGTATCCTCGTGATTGATTTTCCCAGAACATCGTGATGATTAGTCGCTGCAAACCGATATGTGCCCAAAAATGATCACAAGAATGCGCTCGCGCTTAGTCACGGACACGAGTCACGCTGAAGTTTACTTAAACATGTCCTTTTTTGGCATAGACTGCGCAGCACACTAGAACAACCGCGAATATGATCGCTGAAACTGGCACTAAAATGTTCACCCAAAACTCCAAAATTTGTCCAATTTGTACTAGATCAGCACTGTCCGATTCGGCCATCGTACGAAACTTATAGAAACTTTTATTTGAGAAATAATAAAAATCGGTGCCGACTGCAGAACAATCCTGGCAGGGTCGCCATGTGATGTGCGGCCCCGTTGATACAAGTGAAACACACGATAGATACTGATTATATTGGATGATTAAACAGACAAATGAATAAACAACGTAAGGTTATGCACTTACTTCTACTACACTTGTCAGAGGATTATCCTCTATCTGATCTGTATCTTCTATTTGTTGTGATTGCTGCAAAAATAATATACTGTTACTTACACTTTATTTACTTTATTTTTACAGATGCCCACCACAGCAGAAGGATGGCTTAATATAGAAGAAGGATTCAGGATCAAAGTCCCACACTGCATAGGTTCAATGGATGGCAAGCATATAGTCATTGAAAGCCCAACTCATAGCGGAACAGTGTATTTCAATTATAAGAAAACTTTTAGCATTGTCCTTTTGGCGTTAGTGGATAGCAAATACAAATTTGTATTCGCAGACATCGGAAGTCAAGGAAGAATAAGTGACGGTGGCGCCTTTAATAATTGTTTACTATGGAAAAGAATATGTAGAAACGAGATTTCCACCGCCACGTCCACTTCCAGGATCGAATATTAATATTCCATACGTGTTTTTAGCTGACGGTGCTGTTGCATTGAGTCAACACGTAATGAAGCCTTATCCTGGAAACTGAAGTAGGCTCACCAAAAGGCGAATTTTAACCAAAATGTATCTAGATCCCGAGTTGTAGTTGAAAATACGTTTGTAATTTTTAACTTCAGTTTTCAGAATATTCAGACGCCCTATCGATTTAGAACCACAAACTGAGACGGAATTTACGATGACTTGTGTATGACTACATTTTTGAGAACAAATATAAGTTCTTCAAATCGGTATACTACTCAGGGTTCGTTTGATGTATATGACAGTAGTGGACATATGGTTGCCCCTGGTGCATGGCGCAGAGACAACGGCGGATATAATGCATTGCAAAATTTACCACAAATACCACGAAGATCTACGCTGAATGCCAGAGAAGTCAGAGATGAATTTACTTCATATTTTAATAGGATTGGATAAATTGATAAAATATATTATGAATACATGTACCTATTTTACCTAATAAGCAAGGTGTTTTTTTTATTTAGAATAAATATATTTTACTTACAGTTTCGGTGTTTATTCCTTCATTGCAAGTATATACTGGTAGTAAAAATGATTCCATGGTTTCGTAAGCATACCGAGTTGGATTATATAAATCTTCGGCACCTAAAATAAAAGAAATTATATATATTACTTATTATGTAAATATGGAGTTACCTAGGTAAAGTTACACTTTGCTAAGCAAACTAACAAAATAATGGGGCACCGAAAAAAAAGAAATTGACAGCTAAAATAGCACTTTTTATCGACGAGCTTTGACGTCTCCATACAAACTGAGAATTAAAATACTTCAATAGTTTATTTTTTTTCATTTCCCCATTATGAAGGTGTCTTAGGAACATACCTGCACCAGAACGCATAGATTCCTGTTTTTTTTTCAAGTGCTTGCGAAAAGTAGTCATCAATATCTCTTTTTTATTTTTTAATTCCTTCACTGGCCTTCCGGTAAGTTCAGCCAGACGAATCCATGCATCTGCTTGTTTCTTCTTATCTTTATGATTTTTATCTTTTGGATTCCATATACAGGATTCTGTCTGGTAATGCTCCAGAAACGAAAGACTCTCCTCATTTGACCACACACTCATTTTTTTGTACTATGGTACAAACAAGCAAACGTGTACTCGCGGCGAGATCACAATGGCTACTAAACGCCGGAGTCGCCGGACCAACGTGTAAATGCGTCGCAAACGCTTGCCGCAAATGCCCTTTGATCTGCCTCAAAAAACCGACACTCGACTGGATCGGCAGCAAGCGGCCACAAGCTCACGCAAGCCAAGCCAAACGCCCTCTTTACATGCTTGTGATTGTCGGGGCTTGCCAAGGCTTGGCAAGCGTGGAAACGTACCATCAAATATTTGTCTCTTTAATCGGACCTGCTCTCTTTCTGGTAGCTTTTTTACTGTGGCAGCCATTGTTTGAAAGAACGAATCAATGGCGTCCACCTCCTTTTTCTATTCAATATATTTATTTAGTATTTCAGCAGTTTTTGTAGGTTCTGGTATTATTGAGGAATGGTGTGAATCATTGGTCATTCGCGAAACTGAACGTTCATCGCTATCAACGACAACGGATTCTGCAAAAGAAGTCTGCGTATCCTCTGAAGAGGAGTCCAAATTCGAGGTTTGTTTTCTGTGCTGAATGAATTTTTTCAAAAACTCCAGCTCTTTTTCAAACTTGATAGGGCGTCGCTTTGTGTACGGGTCACCACTCTTTGTTTTTCTGTTATTCAGAGCTTTCCTAAAATTATTACGTATATTACTCCATATTTTCTGACATTCTTCACCTAAAACAAAACATAAGCAGGTAAAATGGTATAGAATCAGAATAAGTAGGTAATGAGAAAAGGCCTTAGATAGTGACTAGGTGACTAGGTTAGCACCAGCTATGTTTATGGGATTATATTGAGCTAATTTTTTTTCTAAGTAAAAATTACCACTGGCTTTACGGTGAAGGAAAATATCGTGATGAATTCATAATTATATATAAATAAATATATCGTATTATTTAATTGACTTTGTTTAACTGTACCCTGTCTTTCACTCTGCCTCACTTACCCCTCTTTATATTATCTTTCAGATTTTTGATCACGGGAAGTAGCTTCAAGTCTCTAGGTTACAGCTATCGTATGGGGTTTAGTACAGTGCGCTCTATAGTACATGAAACTTGCCAAGTCATTTGGAATGTCCTAAGGCCTAGTGTTATGCCAAAACCAACAAGGGAAAAATGGACGCGAATCGCGATGGAATTTGATGAAAAATGGAATTTCCCGAACTGCATCGGTGCAATAGATGGTAAACATTTCAGGATAAGGGCACCTCGCAATAGTGGAAGTCTCTACATAAACTATAAAAAGTTTTTTAGTATCGTGCTACTAGCGGTTGTGGATGCAAATTATAAATTTGTGATTGCAGATGTAGGATCATATGGACGAAATAGTGATGGAGGTATAATGCAAAACTCAATATTTGGAAAAAAATTGACTTCTAATGCCCTCGATATTCCCCCAAAAAACCGTTTACCGAGGACAGATCTTGAGTTGCCCTATGTTTTTATAGCAGACGAGGCTTTTCCGTTAACCACAAACATTATGAGACCATTTAGTAGCGACCGATTGACAGATGAAGCAATGAAAATATACAATTATCGTTTGAGTAGAGCCAGACGTATCGTCGAAAATGCAATTGGTATACTTCAAGAACGTTTCGAATTATGTCAAAAAGGAATTCAGGTTCAACCAAAATATATTGATAATATCATTTTAGCATGTACTTGCTTACACAATTTCATCATAGGTGGTACAAGCACAGAAAGTCAAAGTATAGCAAGTGTAAGCATTAATTTAGAAAACGATAATAATATGAACAATGCATTAGATGGTACGACAGTACGGGAGATGTTTAAAGATTACTTTAACTCTGATGAGGGCTCGATTCCATGGCAAAACGATATTGTAAATAGACATTAATACCGTGTGAAGTATTAAAATATAATTATATTGCAAAAATATTTACCTGTTTTATTCATTTCTGTCCCAATTATTCTCCACGCATTGTTCTTCATTTGAGTGTTCATATAATGTTTTGATGACATATTATATAAATAATCATAGGCCTGAACTAAAGTTATTAATTTTTCCTCCATGTTGGAATAAAAAACGTAAAAAACTGGTCTCCGAAAACTTAATCTCCTCTTTTAATGCCGTGCGATTAAATCCCTTTCAATGCCACGGCATCATTTTAAAGCATAGCAATTTATGTCGTATTTCTGTAACAGTACGGTTGAATGTCCATTAGTAAAAATTAAAATCCCTTGCCATTCCGTCCCGGTCTGCGTAGGCCCTTAACATCCGGAGTAACCACGCTGTCTGTTACAAAATCACCTGGTAAGCTAAGAGTTTTACCGAAAACTATTTCTGCTGCACTAATTCCGGAGTCGCTGCGTATTGCCGCTAATACTAAATGTACAGTGTAGATTTCGCTTAACCAGTCTGAATTAATCATTCTAGCCATAAGGGCTGCTTTGAGTGAACGATACCATCGTTCTGTCGTTCCATTGCTCTGTGGATGATAAGGTGTAGTGCGCGTTTTCTTTATACCTAGTAACTTCAATAAACTAGAGAAAAAATCGCTCTCAAATTGTCTACCCTGATCGGTAGTTACTTTACGTGGGCTACCGTATCTACAAATCCATCCTTCGTAAAATACTTTAGCAATGGCCTCTGCTGTTATGTTCTGCAGCGGGAATGCTTCGGGCCACTTAGAGTATCTATCGATCGCCGTGACGCAATATCGATATCCCTCTTTCGTAGTCGGTAATGGACCTATAATGTCCAAATGTACATGCTCAAAACGATCACATGACTCGAAACTATCTAAGTTGGATACTGTGTGTCTTCCAACCTTACTACGCTGACATTCTAAACATGCCTTTGCTCATCTGCTAAATCTTTGTTAAGATTTGGCCAAAAATATCTATCGGCCAACATTTTCCGTGTCACCCTAATGCCTGGATGACTAATATTGTGCAAAGACTCGAAGACTTGTTTTCTAAACTTCTCTGGAACATACGGTCGAATCTTGCTATTTGACATTACACAATACAGTTGTTTGTCACAAGATGGAATCGCAATTCGTTGTAAATCGACTGTGCTACTTCCATTCTGCGAATTAAGAGTTTCGTTAATATAAACATCGGTTTCCTGCGCTACTGCTAATTCAGCGTAATCGATGCTAGTTGGACAAACAATGGTCTCTATTCTTGATAATGCGTCAGCAACTACATTGTTTTTACCGTCAATATGTCGTATGTCGCTAGTAAATTCGCTGATGTATGACAATTGACTAATTCTTCTGGAAACTTCCTTACCACTAGATGATTTAGTAAATGCGAAAGTTAAAGGTTTGTGATCGGTGAAAACTATTAATTTACGTCCTTCTACCTGATCTTTAAAATACCTAATCGCTTGATAAATACCTAGTAATTCTCTATCATATGTACTGTACTTAACCTGAGAGTCTGTAAGCTTTTTGGAATAAAAACCTAACGGTTCCCAAATTCCGTTATTTAACTGTTGTAAAGCTGCTCCTACGTAGGTATTGGATGCATTTGTCATAAGTCCTAACGTAGCGTTTCGTTTCTTAAAGGATGAGCCAATAACGTGGCTTTCTGAAGACTCTGCTTACATTGCTCAAATGCTTGGAGAGATGATTCATTCCACTGAATAATTGTCTTATCACGCTTCTTTGAATTATGAAGGTGTTTATGAAGTTCTGCCTGATGTTGAATTGCGTGTGGAATGTGCAACCTATAGAAATTGATCATACCTAGAAAACGTCGCAAGTCCTCTACTGTTTTCGGACGAGGAAAATTTCTAATGGCTTCTACTTTCGATTCTAATGGCTTAATACCTTCCTGCGTTACTTTGTAACCTAGAAATTCTAACTCACTTTCGCCGAAAACACACTTAGGTACATTTATTGAAGTCCAAAGTTGTTTAACTTATGAAAAATTTGTGCTAAATGACGTTCGTGTAATGCTGGCGAGCTACTTGCAATAATTACGTCATCAATATAACAAAACCGATATGACGTGTGCTCTACTGTACCAGTACCGGTTTCAACCGTTTCGTCTAACGTTTCTAATCCCCGCAGTACATCATGATTCATATACCTTTGAAATGTTTGCGCCGCGTTACGCAGGCCAAACGTCATGCGCGGGAATTCAAAAAGACCGAAAGGTGTAACAATAGCCGTTTTTTCAATATATTGTTGAGCCACACATATGTTATGATAAGCACGGTTTATATCTAATTTAGAAAATATATTCTTACCGGCTGCCCCGTAGGTGAAGCTCTGGAGGCGCGGCATAGGGTAGCGATCTGGTTTCGTGATCGCATTCAACCGCCTGTAGTCTCCACACGGTCGAAGTTCACCGTTCTTCTTGGGTACGACGTGTAGTGGGCTGGCCCAGGCACTCTTGGATGGTCTGCATATGCCCTGCTCTTGCATGAGCCTGAATTCATCCTTGACCCTTGTATACCTGTCTGGAGGAAGCGGGCGAGCCTTCGCGAACACGGGCGGCCCCTCCGTCTCTATGAAATGCTCAACTTTGTGTTTAGGAACATCCCTGAAACAAGCAGGTTTAGTAATGTCGGGAAAACGAGCTAACAATTCCCTATACTGGCTGTGATTACTAAATGTACTAACAGATGAAATAGCGTTAACAATAGGGCCTAATACTGACAATGCTGTGACTCTATCAATTAATCTCTTAGACTTTAAATCCACAAGCAAGTTAAAGTGTTTCAAAAAGTCTGCCCCGATAATCGGTTGATTCACGTTAGCAATTACAAAGTTCCACTTAAATGCACGTCTTAGATTAAGGTTTAGTTCGAGCACAATTGTTCCGTACGTTTTAATTTCTGAATTGTTCGCAGCAAACAGTGTATAATCACATTTAGTAGAAATATGTCTCTTGTTCACTTTGTTCACTGGCATCACCGAAATGTTCGCACCTGTGTCGACTAGGAAACGATAACCGCTATTATTGTCCAATACGCAGAGACGATGATTGATGCTGGCGCCGTGCTCTCCCGTCTCATTTGAGTGCGCCGCAACTAGTTTAAAGGTTTGTCAGTTGTCCATCCACAGGGATTTATGCATTTTGATGCCTTGGCTCCAAACTTAAAATGATACCAACATAAACGATGACCTTTACTCTGCTCTACCGCTCCTCTGCTTCTGTCGCGCCTGCGACTACTGGAACGGAAACGCTGCGCCGATCTCCCGCGTGACAGGCTCCTCTGCCTGCTGGAAGACATTCCGCTCTCCCGCTGTGTGCGTAATGCTGCAACCTCTAGTGACAACTTGTTGATGTGTGAGATTATTTCGCTCACTGGGACTGCGCCTGCGGAAATTGCGCTAACCTCGGCCACTTGACTGGATGTGGCATTTTCCATTATTTTGTCCGCAATAGCTGCTAATTTCTCGCTGTCTTGTTCGTGACACACGGCAAGTACCTACTGCGCGAACGGAAGCTGGTAACCTAGCAATCCATAGGCTGTGAAGGGTCTCCTCTGATGCCTGACAATTGCGCGCCAATTCTTTCATACGACGCAACAGCTGTGATGGTTTTTGCGTCCCTAGCTCTATTTCACTTACGAGTTTCTGAAATTGTCTTTCACTAGACTCTTCGTAAACTTGCAGCAACCTCTCTTTCAGCGTCTTGTATTTATCTTCCGCTGGTGGCTTGTAAATAATGTCGCTCACCTGTTGCAAGGCTTCACGTGACAATTTAGATAGGACGAGAGCGTAAAATTAACTTCGTCACCTTTTTTCTGCCGCATAATGGTATTTTCGAATGTAGCGAACCACAACCTTGGCAATTCTGTCCAAAACTCGGGCAGGTTTGTTGACACCGTTCCGATAGCTGCCATCTCTGGTTCAGCCTTAACTGGTTGTGTTGGTGCTGCGGTCGCCGAATCGTAAGGGGTACTAAAACTCATTGTTCTACTGTAGGTACACGATCCGCCGTCGATGAATTATTTTACGTGGCGTGTAACCACGGAGTCGCCGTTTACTAATTTCGCACTTTTTTTTAAAAATGTCGGTGGTCACCAATTTAGGTTAATTGTGTTGTGTATGATGTACGTTGCGAAAGACACCTAACCTAATTAAATTGTTGGCGCTCGAGCCCGATAAATAAAAGTCTTTATTTGTTAACACTGATCGATTATATTTCTCAAGTGATTCAACACAAGTTACAATGGGCGAGCGCGGACGACGACTGACTCGTCTCGCGTTAGCGCTCGCTAAAGTATTAGGTACAATATGCTGATCCCTACAGACGCGTTCGTGTTGTATTGGTTCTATCGTCGGAGAAGGAAGATTCGACGTTATTGGCAGCATCCACTTATGGCCCAAAGATCTTGAGTGGGTGCTTACAGTTTACTTATGTGTCAGCTACGACGTGATGAATCGAAATTTTTCAATTACTTTCGTATGTCAATCAATCAGTATTTCAATACTTTTGATGAACTTCTTAAACTATTGGAAAAGGATTTAAAAATGCAAGATACTCGTTGGAGGAAAAGTATCTGCCCAGAAGAAAAACTAGCGATATTTGTAAGGTATATACTTTTATTTTTTAAACTCAGACAGATCTAACGTAGCATCACTGATAACAGATTGTACTGGCGATAGTGCACTATCAGTAGGCTGTGGTCTGCTAAAATAGCCCTGGGATTGATAGTGACTAGCGCCAGATGTTTGTGTATAGGCTGACCAGTCATAAGTTGACTGGCCAACTCTCCTATGTTTAATATTTTGTAATAGGTTTACCACCCCTGATTGGAATTCCAAAGTTTGGTCATCATCAAGCAAAGCCAAGGAAGGCAAAATACCTTTGAAGAACGATAAATTGCGATCATCGGAGCAATCGTTCCCTCAGGAAATCAGCCAACCACGCGCAGAAACCAACAGGCAGTCCAAACGACGACGGAAGCTTGCTAATCAGACTGTCGTGCCAGACCCTATCAAACGCCTTGGAGATATCCAGGGAGACAGCTAGTTTCCCCGTGTTTCTCCAAGGTCTCACTCCAGATGTGCGTGACGCATGCAAGAAGGTCCCCAGTGGACCGGTTTCGGCGGAAGCCATATTGCCGGTCAGAGAGGAGGTCGTTGGCTTCAAGATGCGTCAGCAGCTTGCTATTCAGTACACGTTCCATCGTCTTACAGAGGATGGAGGTGACTGAGATAGGTCTGTAGCAGGTTGGGTCAGCACGACTACCCTTTTTGGGTACAGGTTGCACATTGGCAAACCTCCAAGTGTCTGGTAATTTTCCGGCCTCCAAGGAGAGGCGAAACAGGCGCGTCAAGGCAGGAGTTAATTCAGGCGCACATGTGCTCAGAACAATAGCTGGAATACCATTGGGGCCATGGGCTTTATTCACGTCTAGATCGCGCAACGCTTTGCGTACCTCTTTTTGGCGAATGCGGATATCGGGCATAGCCGTCACTCCATAACCAGTCGTAGTTGGAGGTACCGCGTTACCAGCATCCAGACGCGAAGATTCCGCAAATATTGACGCAAGCAGATTTGCTTTGGCCTGGGCGGAGTGTGCAAGTGACCTGTCAGACTTCAGCAGTGGAGGCAGTGAGGGGTTGCAGAAGTTTGCCTCGACCTCCTTTGCCAGCGGCCAAAACGCTTTACTACCCGCAGGGTACGAAGCCAGTTTGGCGCCTATATTATTGCCTATTGCCTGATTTTTTAAGCACTTATTCCATTCTGAAGTTGAGGTGTCCAAAATGGCAGAATTGTATGCTTCTACCGCTTCTTTACTAGAAATAAATCGCTGACCACGTATTTTTTTCTTGACTTCAGGGTATGAAAAGAAGTCGTTAGGACTTAAGTCAGGGATGTACGGATGGTGGTCGAGAATCTCTACGTTTTCGCCTTCTAAAAAATGGTCGCCTCCTGATCTCCGGATTGCGAGCGGTAGACGCAGGCATAGATAGTTTTATCTATACCAGCGTCCACCAACACCCACATGACGGACAGTCGGGGGTCCTCAAGATTACGGAGACGCAGACAGCAGATGTCGTCCCTGACATAAAGGCACTCCAGCACGCGCCGAGAACTTGTGCTCTAGAGAGTACCCTGGGTACTGCAAGTACGCAGTGTCAGTTGGACACCCTATCTGCGTCTCCGTAAGGAACAGGATAAACAAGCATATTATTCATCATTACGTGTAGCTGTTTGATACCCGGAGTAATCTGCAGTTGGATAATTTTATGGTGATGCATACGAGTCATTAAACGGTGTAGATGTAGACCTTGTATCAGTGGAGTAAGAGGATGCCGAGCTATTTGATCTGTTAAAATTTTCGAGTTCCATGCCAACACGCAACACTCTCGATCTAAACTCTAGCTTTTGTTCTACATCGAAACTTTTTAAAATTGGACCTAAAGAAGAGAAAAAAGCCAGGTCGTCAGCGGGGCAATATCTGGTGTTTGATTACTTAGTAGCACGATCATCATTAGCGGCATCTGAGACCAGAGACAAATTTGTTCGATAGGTACTTTGCACAAGGCAGAACAGATAATTAATGCCACTACCTTGTAATTAATAAATAAAAATACCTTATAAATAATAAATCAATAATAATAAACCCTATCTTCTTCGTTTAAGGATGGATGTCCCTCCATGCTTGCAGTTTTTTTGTATTATTTTTGTAGTCAGGGTGACTTAGTAAATACAAAACTGGCCTATTTCGCACTTCTTGTATCAGTTTTTCAGTAAATTCTAAATCCATCTTTTCTATTTCGCTCTCAGTTCGCTTAAAATGTTGTCGACTCCGACAGACGCGTCCGACTCACTAGCGAAATCGCTTCAAAATGGCGGCACACGAGAGGAGATGTGGATGGCGCCAGAGCACATGGGCGAAATCACGGTAGAAAGAGACAACATCATAATCAGTTCTGTATGTCCGAGCAGGGAATTTCGCTTTTGTTTCGCCGCTAAAGAACTTACAGCGCACAGCGAAATTGTTGCGGTTTCGCGCTTCAGTTTCGCGGCGGAGGTGTGCTACAGGCATTAAAGTACGCGTAGGTACTTACGGTGACACACGAGCGAAAAAGGTCGTCGAGTCACAAGTACGCGTACTTGCTCGCCCGTCTATCACCCACTTAACAATAATTAATTGTTAAACAACACTTAAGACTAGTTTAACTGGCTAGAGGGGTTCCCTATAAGTTGGTGGAAACGTAACGGCGGCTTTGAAACAATTGTAATATTATTAAATTTAAATTATTGCACAAGTTATCCACAGCGTAAACAATTATATGACTATGGCTGAATTGTCAAGATTAGATATAAACCAATCCAATCGGCCAGAACCTGGTTAGGCTTGAAAAAATATAAGGATGCAATAAGGAACAAAAAATCCTGCACCGACACTGGTTGTGAAAAACAAAGTAAGGTATACGTATAGTTGCGAAAGAAGATTAACAAGTACTTTTTCACAACTGGTTGCGAACAAGGAGTTTTCATTCGATTTCTTTCGCACCTGGTTACGAAAAACAGTTGCGGAAGCGGCCGAAAGGCGATAGGTACTTACTACTTGTTTTGCAATATTTTTATGTTTGCACTAGATTGCAACATCTTTTTTCGGGTTTTGCAAAAATCATGTATCAAGTAATCAAAATGATTTAAATCATGATAATCAGACAGACAATCGACTTCGTTCTTGAATTATTGTAGTAAATCACTTATTAGGTTAGTTTTATGTAAATCATATTGAAAAAGTCCAACACCTTATTAACCAATTGATAAATAAAATCAGTGGGAGATTTGAGGGTAGGTGTCAATATATTTGAATAGGTTCTGTTTATTAACAACAATTGTTTTTTATCAGATAAATCAAACTCATCTTTTAACAATATTTTTTTACAATCAGAACAATCAAATTTATTTACAAATGATTTACCCAACCACCCAGCAAAATACACAATAGAACAAGTTTCTAAAGTAAAATTTTGTTCTGGAGAACCTACCAAATCCGCAGTTTCACGGCAAGGTGACTGACATTGGCCCAAACGCCCTGCCTTCGCAACCATTGTCAGCATCCTCTACTGATTGGCCCTCAACAGATGAAGATGTGTGATGTGGATGGGGCTCACCTTTTTGTGTATTTTTCTGAGAGGCAACAAAAATATCTTGATCAGTTTCACAATTAGTTTTATCAAAAATCATTAAATTATTCAATAGACTTGATCGGAATATTGATCTCAGTGATTTTGCTGTGGGATTTTTATTGCAAACCTCCTTTGATTCTATATATACCAAACAAATTTTCTATTACGTCTTGATTCAATCGGTATGTAATCAAAAAATTGACGCCTGTGCCTTTTGTGAACTCCTCTTCAGAAAGTTGAAGAACAGCATTAATTGTTTAAATCTTCCCATCAAAGCATGGAGGTCGAGTCAATCGTAATTCATTATTTTTAGTATGATTGATTTTTTTTTTAATTTTGAGAACATCTCTTTACCTTTCTAGAGTGTTTGATTTACGATTGACTCGCGATTTTTTGTTATGGCACACCTGTGTGGAGTAGAATCAAAGGACAATGGGCACTTTTGTATGGACCGTGGTACCCGTTCCAATAGCCATGTGTTATACATCATTAAAACGGCATTTTGTTGTATATTCACGCCTACTATGGCGCTTGTCTTGAATTGCTGTGTGAACGAGTAATCGTCCTCGTAATATAATTTTACAGTTTACCATATTTTATATCCAAATCTGATGGGCTTTCCATGAATATGCTGCTTAGTATGCCATGCTTCCCATAATAGGGAATCATAGATTCGTCAATGCTCAAATTTTTATCACCAGGATAATACTTTACCCATCTTGCGTTGAGGAGATTCCATAGCGGGCGCACTTTAGCGAACTTATCATTAGGGTTAAGATTATTATTGTCGGCAACATGGAAATAACGCAACAAATCTTCAAATCGATTTCTTGACATAAGAGCAGCCACTGTTGGAAAACTACAATCAACTCTTTGTTCCCAATACATTCGGTATCTCGATACACTGTTATATCCTGTCAGTAATAAAATGGCAATAAAATGTTTGATATCCGTTGTGGAAACCCGAAATGCATGCTTACCCTTTTGAATGGCATTTTTTCAGTTTCTGAGCGCAACAATTCAAACACTTCGGCATCAAAAAATAGTTCAAATAATAAAAATAAAACTAGTAACCGTTTTAAAAATGGAACACTGGGATGATATGAGTTAAGAGTTTTAGGATACTGGATTTTACTTGTCGATTGTATGAAATATTCTTGCCAGAGTGCAAACAAAAAATCATCGTTATCCACAATAATATTATTAAGAAAGGCAGCTGGGGCAGTGAATCCCTCATGTCTCGCATATCCTAGGTACCACACAATAGACACTATGTGAGCACACGTGCCCATAGTTCGTCGACCAGTCAAACAAGAACAGTAATATTGTTGTATATTATTACCTTCATTGTTGCTAGCCAGTATATAGCATTAATATGTTTTTGACCTAACATGGCGGGATTGTATCCGTCCACGTAAAAGCCAAACATCTTCATTGATGCCGTAGTCTGGCAGGTCATCGAGAGCATTTCCTCTGTATATTTCAATGGTATATAGCCCATTACTTAAATGCTCACTGCAGTACGAGCGTGCAAGTTTCAACTGATACGTGCCCAGCGAAAGTAAAATAATTCGTTCTTCGGTCATTCGAGGGAAGTTCTGTACATGACTCGCTTCCATCCTTACGAAATCCACTCTTCTATGATTTAAACGTTTTCTTTCCACATACGTGTATAGAGTATTTAAATTGTCTACCTTCTCCCTTATAATGCGTAGGAAAGCTTCGGCATATTGGCTGTCTTCGATTAATCTGTGGAAGTTATTTGTCATAGCTGCAGCTATTTTGAAGTCCGTGAACATGTGCGGGAGCGATTTATTAAAATATTTTTGCCTTAAAAGCTTGTAATCCCGCTTGAACCGACCATTAACTACTTCTACAACCCATCAGCACAAGGTGACAGATCGAGCTTCGTTAGCTTGTTCCGTTGTTAATTGTGTTTCCTCGCGGGCCTTAGTAGGTGGGACATAAGCTTCATACCCACAAGCCTCAATAATTGGCAAAGTGTCCCGGAAGCCTCTGTCTAGTATGAATGCACGTTTTCTTGAAGCAAGACATGTAGTGGATGCTCTTCGTTGTTCATAATATTAGCCATGATATTAGCATCAGTCTTTGTTGCAGCAAATGGGCCAATTACATCTAGAATGTATCCATCGGAAGTCACTAGTAAAAAAGGTTTTAAAAGGTTTTGGTACTTATGTAAACTATATGACAGTCGTTGAAATAAAAAGTTCGAGCTTTTATTTATATAAATGTAAGTACCATCTGCTATCAAGATTACCTTGCTATTTTGTTCGTTGCCAAAAAGTGCTTTTGGTATAGTTAGGTTTTTTTCCAATAGGTCATTTCTATTGATGTGGTCTATTCCCAGATGACGTATGACGTATTCATTACTAAGGCACTCTCTCACAGCGGAAAACCAGCTTTCTATCTTTCTGCGTGACATATTAAATAACGTTGCTAGTCGTTCATCCGGCTCCCCAGTACGAAGTTTCGTTAGGTATATACCTAACACAGTTCTGGGTTCCTTGAAAACATTAGTCAATGGCGGTGTTTGCTCCAATATAGCGTCGAACTGATCACATTTGCGTCCGGTCCAAAAAAACATCTCTTCATTAGTCATATTTCCTATTGTCTGGAAGTTTATCCTGGGTCCACGTTGTAAGGTCGTTGTCATCATGTCACATATATCAGTAAACTGCCTAGCGTTGAATTCATGAGTTACATTACACGTTTGTGGTAGCTCATCCCATGCATTGCTTTCTAAGTGCTCTGAGCACACTCTCGCTCCATTTGGAATATATAACTTATATTCACAAAAAATATGTGTTTTTATTACCTCAGGGATTCGATGGCGTGTTGTTCTGTTGCAATTATTAAAAATGCAATGCCGTGGAGTGTTTGGAGCACGGGTGTACTCCGAAACATGGATGTGATCATTCGTTCTTACTTGAGGTACAACGGGATTGGCATGTTGGTTTCTCACTTCTATTTCAGCAGACTGCCAACATCTGTGACACGCATATAGCGTGTTATTGAAGATAACCTGAAGACAATGAAACCACTATCAATAAAACGATGTGAAATCAGCGATGCTTTTTTAACAGGACATATTAGGCAAAATATTTCCTAGAATTCAATTCATAGAAATACGTGTACGAGTGAGAGATCGAATGCCTTTTTACTTACTATACAATGCATCAAGTTTAATTACTTTCTTGGAACGTCTCATAGAACAATAAAACAAGGTCGCCCTGACGACACTCAGGTAGTTTTGTGCGAGTTAAAGGTCCAAAAAGAGTCATGTTGCACTTTTATTTTAATTGCTTAACTTGATACAGCTTTGCAAAACATAACATGATTTTTAAGAGAGTTGGTGAAATAACTCTTTTTGGCTGTATCTTTTTAGTAAAATGTACAATAAAAAGAATTATATCGATGCACTCGTACACGTTTAGGACCATAAAGGGAAAATCATTTTAATCGATCGCCTCAGTTATACGGACTTACTAATAATAATATTATGCAAACCTCGACAACGGCATGTTCTTGTATATACGCCGCTAACTCAGGTCGTGTTCTTGACAGATTTTCTGTCAACAAGTGGCGTTGATATCTTCTGTTATACAGGCCTCGTCGACACAGCGCACAGTTGGATTGTTGTTCCATTTTGATAAACCAGTTCAAGTAGCAAATATCGGTAAGTCCAGAGCACTAGCGGAAGTCAACGTTTAAAGCGGGAAACAGTCCAGTAAGATAGCAGGGGTCACAGGTAAACACGAGATAGATAACAAGAGGAAAACATAAACAGCAACTAACAAAGCGTCGTCACGAGCGCAAAACGAACGAGAGACTAACCATATTGACGAGTGCCCACGCGCCGGTGTCGCAGGAACCGGTTTGGGTAGAAGCTGCGTCCCGGCGACTTTGGGGCTTAGAGGTGCGCGATATTTGAAGTAACGAAACACAAAAATACACACAGGAATCATTATTGTAGTGATTTTTAATGATTTTTTGTAAGGATATGGAAAATGTATATAAATATAAATATTTCCGAACTCACAAAGATCTCAGACTGGTCGTCATAGTAAAAGTTGTTCGTCTTAAAACATACTTTCTAAATATACCACATTGATGGCTATTGGACCGGGTACCATAATGCCCGTTGTCCTTTATTTTTTTAATTAAGGCAATCAAATAAATCTTTGCATTGCTGTACAAAATCAGAAGTGTTTATTGCAATACTGCTCATCAACTCTCCGCTCTCAAAGGCTGTTTTAATGGCTGTTGCTACTTTATGGCTTAAAACTTGGGTTGCGTATTTAACTTTCATCTTTTGGAAATTATTTGGTTTGATGTGCACTGGCGTCAATTTCTTTAATGATTTGCTTTTATTATTTTTATCTATATTATATACATTAATTACATCGTTAAAAGAAATCAAATTGCCATTTAAATCGAAATCCTGATCTAATAAATTATTTCTTATATTTTTAACTAAATGAGGAGCGTCGAAAATAGCAAAAATTTTTCGACCGTTAATAAAATAAAATGGATAATCAGCTGATGCACCCAGGCTTTTAATTCCTTTCACGTATGTAGTGGCTTGATCACAAATCGTGACTTTTGGTATCAAGCCACTATCAAGCAATTTATTATTTTTTCTAATAGAGACTCTAATTACAAATTATTAGAATCAACTGTTTTCGACGATTAGGAAGAGGAAGTTTCCAAGACCCGTAAATCCCTCTAGCAATAAACACTAATGCATATTTAGCTTCCTTTGAAAAACGTTCCCATCACCAAAATCTTCAAAACCCTCAATCAAATCATACCGTAAAACGGGGCTAATTGGTACAGTTTTTTGTATTTACTGATATTTTTTTCAAAAAATTTCTATGGTGACCTTTCTGTAAATATTTTTAATGGATAAAAGTGCCTGACATCTATGTTTTCTTGCAAGACCCAAGCTTCAATTTATATTAAATACGTTTCTTTTTATTTTTTTTATGCTGTCTCAAAAAGCCCCATGGATGGGGATATTTGGAACTATAAATTTCTTGAATAAAAAATCTATAAAAACTATATTTTTTTCCAAATAAAACCTGACAAATGATATTTGGAACAGCAAAAGATAAAATTATGTACCTATTACAATATAGGGATCGACATCATACCTTTGATCAAGTTGGTGATTTTGAATGAGGAAAAAAAAACATGAAATTTTTCATCAAAACTTTTCATTGTTACAAAAATATATTTTTTTTATTGAAATTTAGTTCGCATTAAGCACAATTTTCATTTTAATTGAACAATGAGAAGATAGTTCTTTGAAAAAAAAAATACACTTGCTTGTACAAAAAAAAAACTAAAAAAAATTACTTTGGAACTTCTATCAAAAATCACAAAAAAGTAACAAACTTCTTTCGCTGTTTTCATCATAAAGGTAACAATACAAATTTAACAAAAATAAAATAACGTACAAAATAAGCAAATTCAAAAGACAATAACATTCTAAGACTATTATAATGACGATTCAGACTTATATTGTCAGACTTATTGGCTTAAATCTAGGCACTAGGTGCCTACAAACTTGTTATCAGTCTTACAAAAATCTTATAAAAAGTTATCAACACTTAACACCTATTGAGAATCATTTAAATCACATATGAGTTTCACAGCTTTGCGTTGATTAGTCGTCTCTTTAATTAAGCACCTAACATTAAAATGTAGATAGGAACAAGAAAATATATGGAATGTCAAGTTAAGTTCTTACATTTTATACAGTAAAGTATGTTTCTTCGTAATCATTTGCTAACATGAACTCTTTAGGACCTGTTTGAATAAGAGAAAGCCTTTTGACAATTGATAAAAACGGAACAGTGTCACGATCATCTTTTTTGGGCACGACAAATTTCAGTGTAGGTTTCTTTACAGTTGATAGGAATTTAATGCAGTAAAAGTTATTTTCTTTGATTTTTTCAATGCATCCTACATAATTACTCAATATTGTTCACCGGGTGTATAGGCGCGAATATAACCAAAGACAAGCTCGAGCTTACCTTTGTTATTTTACTCGACGTTTCGACGCAGTTGCATGCGTCGTGGTCACGAGTGGAAGGCCCAGGCGTGCAAAGAGAGTAAAACCTTTAGAAGTGAATAGGCAGTTAGCGTTTATGCCTTATGTGAAAGGGATTACGGATAAAATTGGAACAGTACTAAAAAAATACTCCATCAAGACTGTATACACACCGTTGTCCAAAGTAGCGAAACATATACGCACTCCTAAGGACACTATTCCATTGAGCACGCCTTGAGTGTACAAGGTAGATTACAGCTGCGGTAGCCCCTATATTGGTCAAACAAAACGCAGTATAGCGGAGAGAATCAAGGAGCACATTACAGCTGTAAAGAATCGACAGATTAATAAATCCGCAATAGCTGAACACCTGCTGGAGAATGGACCGAACCACTGGATAGAACTGCATGATCCAAAAATCCTGTCGACAGAACGCCGATATTATTCCAGAATTGTGCGTGAAGCGATTGAGATCAACAAACACCATAATTTCAATTGAGAGGACGGATATAAATTGTCATCGACGTGGAAACCGGTGATAAACAAAATTAAATCTCGCGCGGAAAAAAGA